>CAUYQU010023313.1:0-123499 GCA_963574635.1 Cheracebus regulus | reverse complement strand
GTTTCTTAGTTTTCCTTCGGGGGGGCGCCCGTTCCCCACAGAGCTGGGCCTTCCCGGGTTCAGCTGTGCTTTCTCCGTCCTCAGCGCTTCCAATTGCTGTTCTCCTTGTGGGGATGGGACCAGCCGAGCCCGACCAAAAGGGCAACCAGTCCCGTACACGCCGCACCGAGAAGCGCCGCGCCGGCCAAAAGAGTCGTGCTGGCGCCCCGGCTGGCTCCTTCTCCGGGAATCTCTCAGTCTGTGGGCATCAAAAATTCGTCTGCAATTGCGGCATCCACTCGCTCTCTGTGCTTTCACTGGGAGCTACAATCCTGAGCTGCCGCTACGTGGCCATCTTAGATCTCTCTCCGCCCGGTGATGAAGTTTTTCTGTTTCTTAGTTTTCCTTTGGCGGATGCTCGTTCCCCACAGAGCCGGACCTTCCCGGGTTCGCTGTGCTTGCTGTGAAACTCTCAGTCCTTGGCGCTTCCAATTGCTGTTTTCCTTGTAGGGATGGGACCAGCCGAGCCCGTCCGTCCCGTATACTCCGCACCGGGAAGCACCACGCTGCGGCACTGGCAAAACAGCCGCGCAGGCCAAAAGAGTCGCGCTGGTGACCCGTGTGGCTCCTCTGCCGGGAATCTCCCGGTCTGTGGGCAACAAAAATTCGTCGGAAAGTGCGGCGTCCACTCATTCTCTGCGCTTTCACTGGGAGCTATATTCCTGAGCTGTTGCTAATCGGCCATCTTGGATCTCTCACCGGTTTTGTCTTTGAAGTGAAATTCCCTCTACTTGCATCTGGTGATTTTTGGCTATCCATTCATATTTTAAAATGAGGCACTAAAAGACAAATTTAAATTTTGGTGTTCAGTGATGGAATTTTCCAACTATGGGGACTCACTGTGAGTGACTGGATATGACAAACCATTTCTTTGGCAACCTCACCTTTCTCATATGCTTTCCAGATTCTTCAGAGAAGAGAAGTCTCCCATCTCCTGCCTCAGGACAGGAGATGGAATATGAAACCACAAGTGCTCTGGCAGCTAAAACGAAAGGAACTAGGTATTTTATATTGAGCATACAGGATTTCAGCCACTACCTTCATTACTTTTGCTGTCTCCCAGAAGAGCCTCTTGGTTCACTGTCTCCAGAAATGAAACCACTTGGCTAGAGTAGAGGGTAGAGTAGTCTAATTATTTTTTCTGCAGATTTTAAATAAATCCAGTTGTCTTCAGCTTCACCTTACATGCCTAATACCAGAGATAGCTAGTGCCTTACCCAGGCTTTTTGTGGAATTCCAAGGTATCAGTTGGTTCATCTTCTCATCACCCTCCTTTCCGGGCCCCAGCGTCTGCCTCTTCTCCCTACCTAAGCACTTAGCAGAGGGGAGAAGGCTGAAACCTAAGCTAATGCCAATTATCCATCTATTTTCCATCTTTCTCAATTTTGTTCACTTTTTCTATCTGTTTTATGTTCTCTCCTATTCTCTTTATCTTGGTGAGTTTGTGTATTTTTACTGTCATTTTAGTGGCCTTTCAAGAGGGAGTAGAGATATACTGTTGTGTTCAATATGTCATGGCCAACTGGAAGTTTAAAATTATTTGTTTAATTCTGTCTTCCCTACTCCACATTTATCTGCTTGAATTGAATGTCTGGGGATAGAGAAATGACTAACACATAAAAGGAACCCAATAAATCTTCATTAAATAAAGGGAGAGCTGCAAATTTATTTCAGTGTATATATGGATATAAATTAACTAAAACTTACCTCAAATTATAAATTACTTGTCAAACTCTTTAAAAACTCCCTCCTGGTATTATCAATAATGCCACAATGCCAAGAGGGAATTTTTAAAGAGTTTGACAAGGATGAGCTACTATAGTACAGTAGAGCTCTGGCATGTGATGGTATGATTAGCTAAGACAATCTCTGTAATGATCAGTTCTAAAATGAATATTGAATTTCTATCATACTGGAGTGAAACAAACATTTCATCTCTTTTCCTCAACTTTAACAATTTACACCTAAAAGAGAATTCACAGATATTGCTAATGCCCTGGTAGATGCTTAAGCGGTGATTTGAATTGTATACAGTACACTCAAGAAGATTGTTGATTAAAGAAAAACAAATTTTTATTTGGAAGTTTTACTTTCATAATGGCATTTTTCTTCAACTTCACCAATTTTCGGTAGAGTATTTTCATATCATACTGTTCCCATAGTTGGAAAATTACCATTGTGATTGTTTGCTTCAGTAATGAGCAATTTTAAGACTGTGCAACAGAATCTGAATATGGCCTTGCATGGTAAATTGAGAATAACATTTTAAAAGTCATAAGTTGTACTACTTTTTTGTAATATTATATGCAATCTGTTTTTGGGGGAGGATTTTGAATTGACATATATAGATCATTCATCAGGGTAAAATTCAGTTATTTGATAGTTTTCATATGTTGTGTATATTTTCAAAAATCTAAAATTGCATTGCTACAAATCAGCCTGCCACATGCCATACTCTGCCGTGTAACATATGGCCCAGCATACAGCAATAATCACCAAAATCTGTGTCAGTACCTTCAGAGAAAGTGAGAAATTGTCCCTGTAGTGGAACAATGTTAGTAAATAAAAATGAAATCTTAAGTTTTACTTACACTTACATCTAATTCTTAAGGTTTAAAATGTCACCTGAATAAGTTGTTTGGTTCATATATATATAGGTCTAAGATGGTTTTCTCCACTATAGGCAATTAAAGTGATTGTTGAGTTGTTTGTTTTGACAAGTAATTTTGATAAGTTAACTTTCACCTTACTAATTCTTTTGTGTGGATACAGTTAAACCTTTTTCTTCTTGCTAACTCGGAAGATTAATCTGCTGAATTGCTAGACTTTGTAAAATTCTGTTTATTCTCAGAGGTATTTAATAAAAATGGTATTTTAAAATTTGTTTTTAGTATTTGACTCTTTTTAAAAATCTTTTAAATTTTTACACCTTGAAATAGAGCCTAGTACAAATGGTCCTGTTTTATAAACTATAAAACTACATTGAAAATCAAACAGGTTACTGTATAAAATTAATTTTGTTATATATGTGATTACATGTGTTTAATGTATATTTGTGTGCATATGGTTCAATAATGAGATCTTAACAATATAAATTTTTTCTATGTTTAGTTTTTTTTTCTAAGAAATGGTATGAGAAACAAAGTGTTGTGAAAAATGACTTACTATGCAAAGTTCCCAAATGACCACTGATAATGCAAGAAAGGCTCCATTATTAGAAGCTAACCTGCAACACTGCCTTGAATCCTAGAAAGGAAATGTGAGATATATGCAAACATTGATCTTGAATATTGATGATTTCTTCCTAACTCGAAGAGTTATTAATATCTTTGGCAAGTGGCCCTCAGGTCATCTTAATATAATATAAACCACTTTACTTTGTCTTTTCTCTAAATACCTTTTACTTAACTTTTTACATTAATTTTTAAATTAGCCATGTCAGTTAAAAGAGATTTCCACATTTCTATCTCAGAACGTTCATTTATTCAACAAATATTTATCTGACACATACTATGTATTGGATACTGCTTTAGGTGCTGGAAATAGAGCAACAAGCAAAACAGACAAAATCTATATCCTTATATTCTTGTTATATCCTAGCTTACATTTTAGTGGGGAATGATATGTCTAAACAGGATAAATAGAGCTATATATGGTATGTTAATCTGAAATTAAGGTACTAAAGAAAAAAAAAGTAGGGAAAAAGACAGATGGATTATTGGTGGAGTAGCTCGTAAATTTTAAATGAGATGCCTAGAAAGCCTTTTGAAGAGAATAGATGTGAGAGGGAGCTGAGTGACTGTGTGGAGGAAGAGAATTTCAGATGGGGGTAAGAAGTGAAAAAGTCTCAAGGTAGGATGGTGCCTGGTAGGAGGAGCCTAATGTGTCTGGAGTAGAGTGGACACCCTGGACAGTAGTTAGAGAGGAGGTCTGGGAGTTAGTGAGTGTGAATGTGAGGGGCAGATCCATATTGAGAGTGTGAATGTGAGGGGCAAGTCCATACTGAGAGTGAAACGGGAAGCCATTGCAAGGTTTTGAGCAAGGATGGGTGTGTCTGATAGGTTTTAACAGAATTGCGTTGGCTTCCAGGTTAGGGACAGCGTTAAAGGAGCAAGAGCAGACACAGAGATTACATAGGAGGCTAATGCACTAATCTAGAGGGAGATTCGTGACTTGAACCTGGAGAGTATCAGTAGTGATGCAGACAGAGGTTAAATTTTGAAGACAGAGCAAAGATTTACTAATAAATGGGATGTGAGGTATGACAGAAATGTAATCTCCCTCATCATCAGGGAAATGTAAATAAAAACTACAGTGAAATATCATCTTATCCCAGCTAGAATGGGTATTACTAAAAAGACAAAAAACACCAGAAACTGGTGAGGATACAAAGAAAAGTAAACTTTTATATGCTGTTGTAGGAATGTAAATTCTTGTAGCTATTATGGTACCTAATATGGAGATTTCTCAAAAAACTAAAAATAGGACTACCATGCAATCCAGCAATTCCACTACTGGTATTTATCCAAACAAAAGAAAATCATTATACCAAAGGGACACCTGCATCCGCATATTTATTGCAGCAGTATTCACAATAGCAAAGATATGGAATCAACCTATGTATCCATCAACAGGTGAATCGGTAAAGAAAATGTAGCATATATACACAGTAAAATAGTACTCAGCCATAAAAAAGTAAAATCCTGTCATTTATAGTATGGAACTGGATGACATTATGTTAAATGAAAAAAGCCAGATGGAGGAAAACAAATATTACATGTTCTCACTCATATTTGGGGCTAAAAATTGTTATCTTACGAAGATAGAAAGTAGAATGTTAGTAATCAGAGCCTGAGAAGGGTGTGCATGTGAGGGAGTGGGAGGGATGAAAAGAGGTTGTTTAATGGGTACAAACATACAGTTAAGCAGAAGGAATAAGTTTTGATGTTCAATAGCAGAGTAGTATGACTATCGTTAACAACAACATTGTATATTTCAAAATAGCTATAAGAGAGGACTTGAAATGTTTCCAACACATAGAAATTATAAATATTCAAGGTGATGGATACCCTAAGTAACCTGACTTGATTGTTGTACAGTCTATGCGCGTAATAAGATATAACATGTGCCCTGTAAAATGTATATTATGTATTAATAGTAGTTTTTTTAATGAAGTAAAATAACTTAGGTTTGGCTTTTATAGGTTTGAATGCTCATTAAACATCCAATGAAGAGACTGACTGGGAAGTTGGATATTCAAGTCTGGAATTTAGAAGAGAGACATGAGCATATAATTTGGGAGTTATCAGTATACATAGATGGTATTCTAAGCTCTGAGACTGATGATCCCATTCATGGAAGTCATGACAGCTTCTGTCATTATTAAGAAAGTTCATCATACTAGATTTTTAAAGTAATTGTATTTTTAAGGTAATGATATTTTAGGGACACTAAAATCTTTGCAGTTTCTAGGACTAAGTATATCTCTCCAGGCTTAGAAGAGCTGCAGGCTGTGTTTGTTATGCAAAACAGAAAAAATGCTTATATTAAAATGTTAAATAAAAAGGAGTATGTAAAATTATATATATTATTTAATCAGAATAATGTAAAATATGATTAAACAAATATGTGAAGGAAATCTGGCATTTTTAATGATGATTATCTTGGGTATTAGGAGTATTGGTGACATTTTTTAATTTTTCAAACTTTTATTTATTCTCCAAATTTTTCCATACAATATGAATTATTTTTAAGATGAAAAAAATAAAGTTTATCTTCCAAGGTGATGAAAAAATTTATAAATTTCTTCTTGTGAGCGGATCAGTTAATGCTTGGATTTGTAACAGAACCCAGTGCCTAACTGCACTGAATTTCCTTATTTATGATTATATGTGTTACGATATAAGAACAGAAATTGACAGTGAAGGACAATCACCAGTCTCACCTAGATACCATACAAAAATATTTGGCTTATTTATAATTTATCAGTACCTGAGACAAAATTTTTTAGAGAAACCAAAAAGAAAACAGGCCTCACTTTCAGACTCAACTTAATCCATGAATCTCACTATATTCAGGCCTGCCCATTATTTCCAAATCAAATTGATGCAATTTCCAGCTCCCTTTTTGGTCTCTGATCTCCTTCTCCAGCACACAGGCTCCCTTTGGGATTTCTTTTTCAACACAAACTTTCACCATGGGTTTTTTTTTTTTTTTCACCTTGTTCTTCCAGACATTCTGAAGGGTTTTGATTCTTCAAGGTTTATTTCAAAGTACTTCAAATAGGGACCTCCTGAAGTGGGGTAAAATAGATTTAACAATACCAACCTACCTCATAAGGCTGCTGTGAGAAATAATAATACAAAGGACTACAAAGCACTTTGTAAATATAAAGTTCTATACAAATGCCTAGTAATAATTACTGGGCACAGCACAATGTACTCTTTTGTGCATTTTTAGAAGTGTCAATGAGTACGATAAGTTTCCCACCTCCAGTCATTTTTTGATTCTTATAATAAAAGTGTTTTATTTTAAATTGTGTACAGAACATCCTTGTGCTCCAGGTCTTGAATGCATTCCCAAGAAAGAACTGAAACAATATCAGGCTTGGGAAAAGAAGCAGGGCGTCCCAGGTGCAGCTGTCTGCATGTTTGAAGATGCTTTGGCACAGCAGGAAAACCAGAGATGTATAAATCTATGTTTTTTTTTTTTTTCTCTGACTGGACAGATACATGTTCTGTCCATTGGCAGTATATTTGTGATATGCAGGGCAGTGCTGTCTGCTTTCAGAGCAACATCAAAATTTACTTAAATTGTGCAGTCTCACCTCTATTTTTGATGATGCAAGGGAATCAACTATATGCTTTAAATTTCCATCAATTGCCATTGGCATTAAACGGTTTCAAATTTCTTATGTTTTTTAAGAGTTTCTTTTGTCTACCCCTTTAATTTACTGGATATTTACAGTTATGGTCTATTAGTACCTTTTCTCATATAATTTCTTCAGTGTCTGAAAGGTACCCGAAATCACTCTGGAGACCATCTACTTGTGAATATTAGAGTTTTCAAGAAATTATTTTTCTAATCAAAATAGTTTTGATATAGAAATCTTCTTATAATTTTTTTTTTCTGAGATGTAGTCTGTATTAATTCACTTTGCGTTACTACAAAGAAATCCCTGAGACTAGGGAATTTATAAAGAACATAGGTTTATTTGACTTACAGCTCTGCATTGTGCTATCATCTGCTGAGCTTCTGGTGAGGTCTTAGGAAGCTTTTACTCATGGTGAAATGCAAGGGGAGCACTTATGTCATGTGGCAAGAGAGGGAGCAAAAGAGATGTCAGGCTATTTCAAACAATCAGTTCTCAAGTGAACTAATACAGTGAGAATTTTTACATCTGATCAACACATTCATTCCTCAGTAGACATTGATTCAGTTGCTACTGAGGTTATGTACTGTGCATTGGGCTGGGAAAAAGTGAATGATAAATAAGACATAGTGTCTGGCCCTGAGCTAATCATAGCTTGATAGTTGAGTAAGATATATTAAAATGAAATCTGAATAAGATGACATAATTATTATAATGAAGGTATTGTACAAAGTGAGATTGCAATGGGAAATACTCTTCTTGAGGGAGTCAGAACATTTTCACAAAGGAAGTGACATTTGATCTGGATCTGGATGATAATTAAGCATTTTTCTAACATTTGAGGAGTTTGGGAATAGTAACTGATTTATGACCTTTCATGTCATAATTGGAAACGGTGAGAAAGTCAAAGTGGCTGAAGAATTTATTAAAAAGGATGTGGTGGGAGATGAAAATGGAAAGATTGGCTGGGACCATATGAGAGGAATGATATGTGTTATGCCAAAGAATTTGGAACTCCCCTGCATGTCGGGGAGTTAGCTAAGGTTGGCATGATTATATTTGTGTTTTAGAGAGACAACTCTGATACTGTATGGAGAACAGTCTAATTTAGGAAACCACTGAAATTGTTAGACTTTGTCTAAAATGAGCCTGCAAATCCTTCTGAGTAAGCATCCCAGATACTCATATCTGGATGTAGCAGCTGCTTCCAAGGCCAACCTCTCAGCAATGTCCTTAGGAATGCCTTCTAATACTTGAGAGGCATATGGCTTCTTTCCTACTAAAATATCTTTAGCATTGGTAAGCCACAGTGCCTCTGGCTGAATGATAGATGAAACCCCTAGTATAATTTTAGTAGTTTGGTGATGATCAGGAATCTTCAAGATAAAAGGGAGTCTTTTTGTTATTTCAGTTTAATCTTGCTAATATCTCCTTCACATGGAGAGTAATCCTTAGAGTTCACACAACAGATTTTTTTACACTTTTCAATTAGTCTAATCATACTACAATTTCACTCGACTACAAATATAGCAACAGCAATTATACTTTATGCCTAATTGCTAATTGCCTATCAACTAAGGATTACTTACTTTTGCAAACTGCTGGTTCAGGTTTACAGAGCATCATGTATTCAATTCATAACAGTGCCCACCAGCAATATGAATCTCAATCTATATTCTTAATATAGTAAATGAATTGGCTATATCCATCAGGCATCCCCTTTCCTACTTATGTTTCTGCTCTTGAGATGTATGAATTTTCACCCAACTCTTTTTTAATTCAGAAATTTCATTTTATTTCTTAAATCAAGTTTAATGAAAAGTAATTTATATAAAGTAATATGCACATATTTTAAGTGCATAGTTCAAAGAGTTTGAAAAGTACATGTACTTTCAAATGAGTACCACCAACCCATTTAAAGCACAGAATGTTTTTATCACCCCAGCACATTCCCTCAGTCCCCTCTGCAGTAAACCCATTTTACAGATGGTATGAACATCAGAGACTCAGATGGGAGGAAGGCAGGAAGGGAGTGAGGGATAACAATCTACATGCCAGGCACAATGTACAACCACTGATCTGATTTCTATCTCTGTAGATTAGTTTTGCCTGTTTTAGGACCTCAGACAAATTTAAGTTATACAGTATGCACTCTTTTGTATTAGGTTTCCTTTTGAGATTAAATCACATTGTTGCATGTACCAGTCATTGGAGTCTTTCTAGTCCATCATATGAATATGTTGCAATTTGTTTATTCATTCACCTGTTGACAGACATTTGGATTATTTCTAGTTTTGACTATTAGGAATAAAATTGCTGTAAATATCAGTATACAGGTCTTCTTTTGGGAAATAATTTTTCTGTTTCTCATAGGAAAATACTAAGGAGTGGAATTGATGGTTTTATGAAAAGTGTATGTTTAACTTTATATGAAACTGTCAAATTATTTTCCACAGTGTGCCATTTTACATTCTAATCAGCAATGTGTGAGAGCTCTGTTTGCTTCACATCCTGATTTGTTATTGCCAGTTTAAAAATTTTAGTTTTTCTAGTGGATCTGTAGTGGAATCTTATTGTGATTTCCTGATGACTAATTGTGTTAAACATTTTATAAATGAATTATCTTCATATTGTTTCAAAAGTTTTAAAAATTTATCCTGGCTATACCTTTCATGAAATACATGTATTGTGAATATTTTATCCCAAGCTGTGCCTTGCATTTTCATTTTCTTAATGGAGTCTTTCAAAGAGCAGAAGATCTAAATTTTAATAAAGTCTAATTTGTCAATTTTTTTAATGGCTTGTGTTTTTTGTTTCCTGCCTAATAAATAATTGCCTATTCAAGTTTGTAAACATTTTCTGCAATGTCTTGTTCTAAAAGCTTTACAGTTTTATTTATATATTTATGTTTATAGCTTATTTAAAATTAAGTTTTGCATATGGCATGAGGTTTTTATTTTTTATATGGATATCCAGTTTTTCTAGCATAATGTTGGAAATATTTTTATTTCCTTATTGAATTGACTTGGCATTCTGCTGAAAATTTGTTGGCAATATGGTGTGGTTCTATTTAAGAGTGGTCTATTCCATTCCTGTGATTTATATTTCCATCTTTTTGCCATTATTACCCTGTCTTAATTACTGAAATTTTATACAAGTCTTAAGATCAGGTAGTATAAGCTCTCCTACTTGGTTCTTTTTTCAAAATAATTCAACAATTCTAAGTTCTTTGCATTTTCATATGCATTTCAGAATCAGCTTGCCAATTTCTCCAAAGTTCCTGCTGGAATTTTTATTGATATTGCATTGAATTACATATCAATTTGAGGAGAACATACTTTTTCAAACTATTGATTCATAAACATGGTGTAACTCTCATTTATGTAGATTTTCTTTAATATATCTCAGCAATCTTTTATAATTTTCTGTGCAGAGGTCTTGCATATATTTCATTAAATTGATACCTATGCATTTTATGCTTTTGGAAAATATGAAAATTGTATTTTAAAAATCTCATTTCCAATTATTTTTTTGTTAGCATGTAGAAATACAGTTAATTCCCGGATATTGACCTTTTATCTTGCAACTTTGATAAGTTCTCTTATTGATTAAGTAGTTTTCTTATAGGTTCCTTAGAATTATGTCATCTGAAAATGAAGAATATTTTATTTTTTCCTTTCCAATGTGTGGATGTTTAAATTTCTTTTTATTGCCTTTTTATTTTGGCTAAGATATCCAGCATGATATTGAATAGAAATGCTAAGAACAGATATACCTGACTTATCTTCAATGCTTTGAAGAAAACAAACTGTCAGCATATGTTTTCTATAATATTTTTCTTTATAAGATTGAGGATGTTCCCTTATATTCCTTGTTTGCTGAGATGTTTCTTTTTTATAATGAATGAAGGTTGAATTTTTAAAAGATATTTTAGACTTATTGTGATGATTATGACTTTTCTTCTGTATTGTTAACTGAAGAATTTGTTCAATTTTGAATAAATCTTACATTCCCAGCATAAATATCACTTTTTTAATATGTTACTATCTTTTTATATACCACTGGATTCAATTTTCTAATACGTTTGAGTATTTTTGCACCCATATTCATGATGGATATTGATGTTTAATTTTCTTTGTTTTAATGTGTTCATCAGATATTTATGACAGTTTTGATGGTCTCACAAAGTGAGTTGAGAAGTGCTTTCTCTACCTGTTTTTATGAAAGAACGTTTTAAGATTATTTTTATTTTTTTTCTAAATGTTGGATAAATCTGAGAGTTAAACACCTGGGCTTGATATTTTCCTTTTGGGACTATTTTGATTATGAATTCAATTTCTTAAAAAAATTTTTAAGTGAAACAAAATATTTTACATATTATAGAGTATATGTGAATATTCATTACTTGGATAAAATGTATGATGATCAGGTTAGGGTGTTTGAAATATCCATAATCTTGAGTATCATTTCTATGTGTTGGTACAAATCCTCTCTTTTAGCCACTTTGAAATATACAATCCATTATTGCTAGCTATAGTGGCCCTACTCTGCTATTGAATATTTGGGCATATTTATTTTATTCAACTGTATGTTTATACCCACTAACCAATCTCTCTGTATTCCACCTCTCTGCCACACACCCTTCCTATGCTCCGGTAACTATCATTCTATTTTTTTTTTTTTTATGTTTTTTTTTTTTTTATTATCTTTCTTTCTTTTTTTTTTTTCTTAGCTCCCATGTATGGGTGAGAACATACAGCATCTTTCTGTGCTAGGCATATTTCACATAACATAATGGCCTCAGGTTATATCTATGTTGCTAAAAATGAAATGATTTCATTCTTTTTTAAATAGTTGAATAGTATTTGATTGTGTATATACATCACTCTTTATCCATTCATGTGATGATTATACTGATTACAAATCCTTGATATTGTGAATAATGCTGTGATAAACATGTGAGTGCAGGCATTTTTTTAATATACAGATTTTTTTGGGATAAATACCCAGTAGTGGGATTGCTGGATTGTATGGTAGTTCTATTTTTAATTTTTGGAGGAGTTTCTATACTGTTTTTCATAGTGGCTATACAAATTTACATTCTAACCAACAATCTATAAGAGTTCTCATTTGTCTACATCTTCATCAGCATCTGTCTTTTCAACAATAGCCATTATAAATGGGAGGAAACATTTCATTGTGATTTTAATCTACATTTCCCTGATGCTAAGTGATGTTGAGCATTTTTTTCATATGCCTGTTGGCTGTCTCCTTTTGAAAAATTTTTATTCATGTCCAGAGACTGCTTTCAAATAGGATTATTTTTTATTGTTGAGTTGTTTGAGTTCCTTGGTTATTTTGGCTATTAGTTCCTTGTCAGATGAAGAGTTTACAAATGTTTTCTCTGATAAAACTGGTCACTCTGTCAAATGTTTCCTTTGCTGCCCGAAGCTTTTTAGTTTAATATAGTCCCATTTATTTATTTTTATTATAGTTTTTTTGTGCATTTGCGTTTCAGCCATGTCTTTGCCTAGACAGATCTTAAAGTAGTTTTCATATTTTTTTTAGTAGTTTTATAATTTTGAATCTTACATCTAAGTCTTGTAGTCCACCTTGAGTTGATTTTTGAATATGGGTAGACAAATGGATTCAGTTTCATTCTTTCACATATGGATATTCATTTTTTTCAGCACCACTTATTGAAGAGAGTCCTTTTCCTAACGTGTGTTTTTGGCACCTTTGTTGAAAATCAGCTGGCTGTAAATATACGGATTCATTTCTAGATTCTTATTTCTGTTCCATTGGTCTATGTGTCTGTTTTCACACCAATACCATCCTGTTTGGATACTTCTAAGACATTTTGATGTCAGGTAGTGTAATTCCTCCAACTTTGCTCTTTTCACTCTGAATTGCTTTAGCTATTCAGGAGATTTTTTTAGTTCCATACAAATTTTACTATTTTTTTTCTATTTTTGTGAAAAATAACATTGGTATTTGATAAGGCTTGCACTGAACCTGTGGATTGCTTTGTGCAGTATGGTAATTAACTGTATTCTGTTGATTCATGAGAATGGGATGTAATTCCATTTGTTTGTGTCCTCTTTAGTTTCTTTCATCGGTGTTTCGTAGTTTTTCTTATAAATGTCTTTCACCTCCTTTGTTAAGTTTATTCCTACGTATTTAATTATTCTGTAATTATTGTAAATGAGACCGCCTTCTTGATTTTTTTCTCAGTTAGCTACTATTTTGTATATAGAAATGCTACTGATTTTTGTATGTTGATTTTGTATCTTGCCACTTCACTGAATTTATTTCTAAGATCTTGGAGTTTTGGTGGAGTCCCTAGGTTTTTCTAGGTATAAGATTATATCATGAGCAAAGAGGGACAATTTGACTTATTTTCCAATTTGGATAACTTTTATTTTTTATCTCTTTCTTGATTCCTCTGGCTAGGACTTTCAGCACTATGTTGAATAAGAGTGATGAAAAAAGGCATTTTTGTCTTATCCTACATCTTGGAGGGAAAGCTTTCAGCTTTTCTCAATTCAGGACAATGTTAGTTATGGGTTTGTCATATATGGCCTTTATCATTTTCAGGTAAATTTCTTCTATTTCTAGTTTGCTGAGAGTTTTCATCATGAAGGAATGTTGAATTTTTTCAAATGCTTTTCTTGCATTAATTGAGACAATCATATGGTGTTTGTCCTTCATTCTGTTGATGTGATGTGTCACCTTCATTAATTTGTGTATATTAAATCACCCTTGAATTCCTGGTATAAAATTTACTTGATCATTGTGCATTACCTTTTTGATGTGCTGTTGGATTTGGTGTGCTAGTATTTTGTTGAGGATTTTTGCATCTATGTTCATCAGGGATATTGCCTGTAGTTTTCTTTTTTGGTTGTGTTCTAATCTGGTTTCAGTGTTAGGGTAACACGGGCCACATAGACTGATCTAAAAATAATTTCCTTCTCTTCGATTTTTTGGAGGTTTTTTTTTTTTGGAGGATGGGTATGAGTTCTTTGTGTATATGGTAGAATTGGGCTATTAATCTATTCAGTCTTGGTCTTTTCCTTCTTGGAAGACATTTTATTACTGATTCAATCTCATTGCTTGTAATTGGTCTGTTCACCTTTTCTATTTCTTCCTTCTTCAATCTTGGTAGATTGTATATTCAGAAATTTATTCATTTCTTCTAGATTTTCTGGTTAGTTAGTGTATTGTATTGTAGCTTATAATAGTGTCTGATGATCTTTTGTATTTCTGTGATTATCAGCTGTAATGTCTCCTTTTTTATTTCTGTTTTTCTTTATTTGGGTCTTCCTTCTTGGTTAGTCTAGTTAGAGGTTTATGAATTTTGTTTGTCTTTTCAAAAAATCAACTTTTCATTTTGTTAATCCTTTGTAGCTTTTTGTCTCTAATTCATTTAGTTCTGATTTGTCTTTATTATTTCTTTCCTTCTGCTAATTGTGGGATTGGTTTGTTGTTGTTTCTCTAGTTCCTTGAGGTGCACCATTAGCTTGTTTATCTGAAATCTTTCCACTTTTTTGATGTAGGCATTAATTGCTATAAACTTCCCTCATAGTATTGCTTTTGCTGTATCCCACAGATTTTGTTTGCTGTGTTTGCATTTTCATTTGTTCAAAAACTTCTGTTTTGATTTCCATCTTAATTTTTTCATTGATCCAATGGTCATTTAGGAGCATATTACTTAATTTTCAGGTATTTGTAGAATTCCAAAGTTCCTCTTGGCGTTGATTTCTAGCTTTATTCAATTGTGGTCTGAGAAGATACTTAACATAATTTTGACTTTTGAAAATTATTTGAGAATTCCTTTGTGGCCTAACATATGGTCTATCCTGGAGAATATTTTATGTATTGATGAGAATAATGTTGTTGCTGTTGTTGGATAAGATGTTTTGTAAATGTCTGTTAGGTCCATTTGGTATAAAGTTCAGTTTAAAGCCAATATTTCTTTGTTAGTTATTTGTCTAGATGATCTGTCTAATACTGACAGTGGGGTGTTGAAAGAGCCTACTATTATTGTATTGATGCATTTTTCTCTCTTTAGATCTAGCAATATTTTCTTTATGATTCTGGGTGCTCCAGTATTGAGTATATGTATATATTTATAATTGTTATATCCTCTTGCTGGTGTAACCCCTTTATCATTATTTAGTGACTGTCTTCATATTTTTGCTGTTTTTGACTTACTGTCTGTTTTATTTGATATCAGTGTAGCTATTCCTACTTACTTTTGGTTTTCATTTGCATTCACTTACTTTGAATGTATGTTTATCGCAGCAGTGTTCACAATAGCAAAGATTTGGAACCAACGCAAATGCCCATCAATGATAAAATGGAAAAAGAAAATGTGGCACATATACATCATGAAATACTATGCAACCATAAAAAGGATGAGTTCTTGTCCTTTGTAGGGACATGGATGAAGCTGGAAACCATCATTCTCAGCAAACTAACACAGGAACAGAAAACCCAACACCGCATGTTCTCACTCATAAGTGGGAGTTGACCAACGAGAATGCATGGACACAGGAAGGGGAACATCACACACTGGGATGTGTCGGGTAGTGGAGACCTAGGGAAAGGATAGCATTAGGAGAAATACCTAATGTATATGATGGTTGATGTGCAGCAAACCACCATTGCACTTGTATACCTATATAACAGATGTGCATGTTCTGCACATGTATCTCAGAATTTACATATAATAATAATAATAAATAAAGCTTAAACCAAAAAAAGTAAAGTATGTGACAACAATAGGACAAATGATAGGGAATGGAAATGAAATAAATTGTTGTAAGATTATTTTTGTGAAGTCGTACATGGAAAGTGTGAAGTGGGATGTTGTACTACACTGAGTCTAAACAGACCTTGAGTCAAGGATACATATTGCTAACTTTAGGACAACTGATATATATAATAAAAAGAAGACACCTAAGAAACCAATAGACAAATAAACTGAAGTTTTAGTCCATTCAGTCTGCTATAACAAAATATCATAAACTAGGTAGCTTATAAACAACATAAATTTATTTCTTAAAAGTTCTAGAGGCTGGGAAGTTCAAGATCAAGGTACTGGCAGACTCAATGTCCAGTGAGGGCCTGTTTCCTGGTTAATAAATGTAGCCTTCTAGTTGTGACTTCACATGGTAGAAGGAATAAAGTGGGCTCCCTGGGAACTCATTCATAAGTATAGCAATCCCATTCATGAGGTTTCTACCCTCATGAGCTAATTATTTCTCTAAAGACCCCACTTTTTAATATCATCATCTTGGCAGTCATAATTTCACTATATGTATTTTGCGGGGATACAAACATTCAGACCATAGTAAGTGGAATATTAAAAATAACGTTTTAATAAAAAATAAAGCAGGAAAGAAGCAACAGGGGAAAAAACTAAAGGTAAATGGAAAATAAATTTAAAAAAACAAATCTAAACATAAAAGTAATCACATTAAATGTAAATGGATTAACATTCCAATTAAAAAGCAAACTAGACAGGAGGAATATCTGGTGTTCTGTAGCACTATAGGTGGCTATAGTTAAAAATAATTTATTGTATATTTTCAAATTTTTTGAATATTTGATGTGGTCTATTATAGGGTGAATATAATTTAAAATAATTTATTCAATATTTTCAAATAGCTCAAAGAGTCTATTTTTAATATTCCCAACACAAAGAAATGCTAATGTTTGAGGTGATTGATATGCTAATTACACTATTTGATCATTACACATTGTATACATACATCAAAATATCACATTATACCCCATAAATTATGTGCAATATTTATGTGTCAATTGAAAGTAAAAATAAAGGCAAATAAAAAGATAACAATAGAGATTTATGTGTCTCCTATATATACCCTAACCGTATACATCTCTATGATATATATACATATGTATAAATCCTGATACATAATAAAATTTTGTAAATACTGTATTAATTTTATTTGAAAAGGAATGTCCATTTTTTTAGGTTGCGGGTATAGAATTCAATATATAATAGATTATACTTATTTTTAATTTACATCTTCTGTATTTATTTCTTGTATATGTTATCTATTGATTTCTAAGTGGCATATTAGAATCGCCTATTATAATTATACACATCACAATTATTCCTTGAAAATAAGTAGTCTGTGCTTTGTTTAAAAAAATGTCAGAGACTAATAAACTTAATAAACAGGGTGATTTTACTGTATGTTTTCTGACAATAGATACACTTTAAATATAAAGACACAAATAAAGAAAAAAATTAAAATATACCATGAAAAGTATAAGAAAGCTAATGTGTCAAAATTGATATCAACACAAAGAATATAATAAGACATAAATAGTAACAATTTATAATGATAAAAGAGGTAATTCACCAATAACATATGTAAATTCCAACTTTTCATGCACCTAATAACAGAGCCTCAACATTCATGTGGTTAAAAACTAACAGAAGTAAAGAGAAATTCTGACTAACCCATAATTATATTTGGAGATTAAAATACCTCTCATTCAGTAACTGAAAGAAAAATATACAGTCATAAAATTTGACAAAATATAAAATTTGAAATGCATTATCAACTTGATTTAATCAACATTAAATAATTCCATACGCCAAAACTACAGAATACTTACTCTGAAACTGCAATTGAAAGAATATACATAAAGTACTTATCAAGATAGGCCATGTGAAAAGTCATAAGTTTTAATGAAATTGAAAAGATTGGCTATATTCTATGGCTATAATAAATGAAACAGAAAACTGATAACAATAATAGAAATCCCCAATACTTAGAAATTAATTAATACACTTTGTTTTGTATCTACTCATTTATTTTTCTTTCTTTTAGGTTTTTAAATTTATTGCATATCATTGCTCACAGTATTCTCTAACAGTCCTTTAAGTTTCTGCTGTATTAATTGTAATGTCTCCTTTTTCATCTCTAATTTCATTTATTTGCATCTTCTCTCTTTTTTAATTAGTTGTCTAAAGGTTTGTTAATATTGTCTTTTCCAAAAACCAATATTTAATTTGATATGATTTGGCTGTGTTCCCATTCAAATCTCACCTTGAATTATAATAATCCCTATGTGTCAAAGGTGGCACCAGGTGGAGATAACTGAATCTTGGGGGCCATTTCTCCCATACTGTTCTTGTGGCAGTGAATAAGCCTCATGAGATCTGATAAATTTATAAATGGGAGTTTTCCTCCACAAGCACTCTTGCCTACTGACTGTAAGACATGAATTTGCTCCTCATTCACTCTCCGCCATGAATGTGAGGCCTACCCAGCCATGTGTAACTGTGAGTCAATTAAGTCTCTTTCTTTTATAGATTACCCAGTCTCAGGTATATATTTATTAGCAACATGAGAACAGACTAAAACAGAATTCATTGATGTTTTGTATTGTTGTTTTTATTTCAATTTCATTTATTTCTACTCTGATCTTTATTATTTCTTTTCTTCTAAATTTGAATTTGGTTTGCTGTTGCTTTTCTAGTTCTTTAAGATGCAAAGCGAAGTTGTTTATTTGATGTTTTTCTACTTTTTTGATATCGCTGCTTATTGCTACATGCTCTGTATTCCTTTCACTGTATTTCATAGATTTTGGTTTGTTGTGTTTCAATTTTCACTTATTTCTAGAAATTTTTAAATTTCTGTCTTAATTTCTTTATTGACCTACTGGTCATTCAGAAGCATACTGTTCAATTTCTGTGTTTGTATAGTTTCCAAAGTTCCTCTTGATGTTGATTTCTAGTTTTATTCAATTGTGTTCAGAGAAGGTACTTGATATAATTTGTTTTGTTTTCTGAAATTTTTAATACTTGTCGTGTATTAAAACTCAGATAATTAAAAATAGTTATGGTCTATACTTGAGAATTTTCCATGTATCCATGCTGAGAAGAGGAATGCGTATTCTATATGCATTGGATGAAATGTACTGTACATATCTATTATATGCATTTGTTCTATAGTGCACATTAAATGTGATGTTTCTTTGTTGATTTTCTGTCTGTATAATCTCTCCAATACTGAAAGAGAAGTGTTGAAGTCTCCATTTATTATTGTATTGAAATTTTCTCTCTCTTTAGTTCTAATAATATTTGCTTTATATGCCTGTGTGCTCCAGTATTGTGTGCATATATATATATACAATTGTTATATTCTCTTGCTGAATTGATCTCTTTCTTTATAATTAAATAATGGCTGTCTTTGTCTCTTTTTATTTTGAAGTTTATTTTTTCTGACATAAGTATAGCTACTCCTGCTCTTTTTTGGTTTGCATTTTCATAGAATATTTTTTTCAACCTTTTATTTTCAGGCTATGTGTATTCTTTATGAGTGGAGTGTGTTTCTTGTGTGCAACAGCTCACTGGGTCTTTTTAGTTTTTAATTTGCTCATCCACTCTATGTTTTTTGATGGGAGAGTTTAGTGCACTTACATTAAATCTTCTTTTTTTTTTAAATAAGTAAAAGCAAACTCCTGCCAGTTTGTTATTTGTTTTTGTGTTTCACTTTCTTTCTGTCTACCTAAATTAGCAAAGGATATTTTCTTTGGTGGTATGTTTTAATTTCTTGCCTTTTATTTGTTTTGTAGCTGTTGTAGTTTTTGATTTGAGATTGCCACGAGGCTTGCAAATAATATCTCATAACTCACTACTTTAATGACAACTTATACTAATTACATAAACAAACACTAAAAAAGAGAAAGCTAATAAAACTGTACACTTTAACTTCATTCCCCAGCTTTTAAACTTTTTGTTGTTTGCATTTACATCTTATTTTACTGTCTATGTCTTAAGAAGTTGTTATGGTTATTTCTGATTGGTTCATCTTTTTATCTTTCTACTCAAGATATGAATAGTTTACACACCAAAATTGCAGTGTTATTTTGTTCTGTGTCTTTATATGTACTTTCTATTATCAGTGAGTTTTTATCTTCAAATTATTTCTAATTCTTCATTTACATCCTTTTATTTCAGACCGAAGAACTTCTTTTAGCATTTCTCTTAGGACAGGTCTGGTATTGACAAAATCCTTCATCTTTTATTTGTCTGGAGAAGTCTTTATCTCTCCTACATTTTTGAAGGATATTTTCCCTGGATATACTATTCTAGGATAAAATACTTTTTCCTTCAGCATTTTAGCTATGCCATGTCGCTCTCTCCTGGACCATAAGGTTTCCACTGAGAAGTTTGCTGCCAGACATAGAGGAGCTTCTTTGTATGTTATTTGTTTCTTTTCTCTTGCTTCTTTTAGGATCTTTTATGTATCCTTGACCTTTGGAAGTTTGATTATTAAATGTCTTGAGGTAGTCTTATTTGGTTTAAATCTGCTTTTTTTTTAATATAACTTTCTTGTTCTTGAATACTGATGTCTTTCCATAGGTTTGGGAAGTTCTCTGTGATTATCCCTTTGAATAAACTTTCTACTCTGCTCTCTCTCTCTCTACTGGCCAATAACCTTAGATTTGCCCTTTTGAGGCTATTTTCTAGATCGTGTAGGCATGCTTCATGCTTTTTTCTTTTGTGATCTCTGAGTGGGTATTTCCAAATAGCCTGTCTTCAAGTTCACCAATTCTTTCTTCTGCTTGATCAACTCTGCTGTTAAATCTCTGATGCGTTCTTCAGTATTTTAATTACATTTTTTCAGCCCTGGAATTTCTGCTTGATTGTTTTTAATAATTTCAATCTCCATTAAATTTATCTGATAGGATTCTAAATTCATCCCTTGTGTCATCTTGGATTTTGTTGAGCTTCCTCAAGACAGCTATTTTTAATTCTCTGTCTGAAAGGTCACATATCTCTGTGTCTCTGGGATTAGTCACTGGTGCCTTATTTAGTTTGTTTGGTGAGGTCATGTTTTCCTGGATAGTCTTAATGCTTGTGAATGTTCATCAGATGCTGGGCATGGAAGAATTAAATATTTATTGTAATCTTCACAGTCTGGGCTTCTTCGTATTTGTCCTTCTTTAGAAGGCTTTCCAGGTATTTAAAGTGACTTGAGTGTGTGATCTGATTCTTTGGTCACTGCAGTCATATCTGCTTTAGGGAGCACCCGAAACCCAGTAGCACTGTGGACTTTTTAGACTTACAGAGGTATTATCTTGTTGGTTTTAGATAAGATCCAGAAGAATTTATTGGGTTATCAGACAGAGACCTTAATTTTTTTTTTTAACTTTCTCACAAATGAATGGAGCCTCTCTTCCCGCTGACCTGGCTGGAGTTCAGGTACAGATGACACAAGCATCTCTGTGGCCATCACCACTGGGACTGCCCTGGGTTAGATTTAAAGTCAGCACAGCACTAGGTCTTGCCTAACACCCACAGTAACCACTGCTTGGCTACCACCTATGTTCACCCATGTGTAACTGTGAGTTACACAGTGAAGACCCAAGGGCTCTTCATTCAGCAGGTAGCAAATCCAGCCAGGCTTGCGTCCTTCCCTCCCCAGCTCTGTGTGGGTCCAGAAATACCATCTGTGAGCCAGGGCCTAGAATTGAAAACCATAGGAATCTACATGATGCTCTATTCTATTGAGCCTGAGTTGGCACTCAAAGCTCAAAACAAACTCCTTCCCATTCTTTCTTCCCCTTTGGTCAAGGGGAGGAGTCTCCCTCTTTGGTTACCACCACCTGACAAGTACTGCCTGGCTACCACTGATGTTTACTCAAGGCCCAAGGACAATTCAGTCTGCTTGTGATGAAATTCTCATTCCTGAGTCTCTCCTTTCATGGCAGTGAGCTCTGCTGGCCCAGGGAAGTTCCAGAAATGCCATGCAAGAGCCAAGGCCTACAACTGGGGATCTCAGTAGCTGGCTTGGTGCTCTACTCCACTGTGGTCATGCTGGCATCAAAGCTGCAAGACAAAGTCTCTTTTACTCCTTCTTTTCCTTTCTTCAAGCAGAAGGGATCTTTCCAGGTGGTCCCCATAGTTGGGAATGTGGTGGGTCATACCTGAAGGCACCAGGGCTCTGAGTTTCACCCAAATCCCATAGTGAGTACTTCCTGTTAACACTGCTGATTATTCAGAACTAAAGGGTTCCTTTGTCAGGAGACCATAAATTCTGCTAGTACTGGGTCCTTCCCTTCAAGGCAGTGGGTTCTGTTCTGGCCCTGGATGTGTTTAGAAATATTATTCAGATTCAGAAACTAGGGTCTGGAACAGGGCCTTTGGACTTTGCCTCGTGTCTTATTATATTGCAGCGGAGCTGGTATCCAAGTTTTAAGACAAAGTCCTCTGTATTCTTTCCTCTCCTCTCCTCAGCTGGAAGGAAGGGGCCTCTTCTGAAGCTACGAGCTATGCTGCCTGTGATTGAGGGAGTGGTTACACCAGCACTGCCTTGGCCACCTTGGCTGGTATCTCACTAGTTTGCATACACCCCAAGTCCACTGGTTCTGAGCCTAGCACAGCACCAGAGCTTGCCTAGGAATTACAGTCCTTTTGGCCTAGACTGCTTTTCAGATTTATTTAGGGCCTCAGAGAACTTTAGCCAATGGTGGCAGGACTTGCTGGAAATCAGGTTCTGATTACTGGGCTGGATGATTTGCCTCTGGCTAGGGCTGGTCTAAATGCTCCTTCTGTGGGTGCAAGCTGAGTTCTGCCCAATATTGCTTTCCACTGTTACAAGGCAGCACTGAGTTCCAGTGCAAAGTCTCACAGTCATTGAAGTCTCCCTTCCACCAGCACATAGATTCTCTTTGTGCCAGGTGGCTGCTGCCAGGGGATGAGGGAAGAGTGGTGTACCTTATTCGAGGCTCTTTTCTTTTTTCTTTTATTGAGATAGAGTCTTGCTCTGTTGCTAGGCTGGAGTGCAGTGGCACGATCTCAGCTCACCACAACCTCTGCCACCTGGATTCAAGCGATTCTCCTGCCATTTCTCCTGCCTCAGCCTCCAAAGTGGCTGGGACTGCAGGCATGCGCCACTATGCCCAGCTAATTTTTTTATTTTTCATATTTTTAGTAGAGATGGGGTTTCACCATGTTGGCCAGCATGTTCCCAGTCTCTTGATTTTGTGATCCACCTGCTGCAGCCTCCCAAAGTGCTGGGATTACAGGCGTGAGCCACCACGCCCGGCCCAAGACTGTCTTTTCTACCTTCTTCAATGCCTCTTTCCTTAATATAGGGTTAAAATCAGCTACTGTGTTTGCTCACTTAATTTAGTGTTCCTGCAGTGGGGAAAATTGCTAGATGCTTCTGTTTGACCGTTTTGCTCAATAAGATATTTTTTCAAAAAATTCGGGAAAATTCCCTCAGAAATCTACCATAATTCTTTGAATTAAGGCATTGCTTCCAGAAAAGACATATTGACTGGAAAATATGTTAACCAACCAACTCTCACATTAACACAATTCAGTAGCTTTCACTTGTAAGCATGTAACTAAGGAAATGGAACTAACATAGGTACAATGTTGATGCAGGGAAAATAGAAGACAACCTTCGAGTGTGAGTTACTACAGGGCGGTTGATTCAGTAAAGGGTGCAAAGCAATAGAGGGACCAGGCTTTAGACATTTTGATAGAACTGAAGGGAAGAAAGGTGGCAACAGAAAACATTGAAGCACTAATAATGAACAAAACCCAAATGCTCTGTTAAGTGTAAACCTATTTTCTAGAATAAATTAAAGCATATATTTGTCACATAATTCCAAGTTTTTTAGGTAAAGTTACCAATCAAAGTTTTAGCAGGAAACTTTAGCTGAATGTTTTGAGTATAATGGGAATGCATACTAATTGAGTAATTAGATACTATTTTAATAAAGAAGGTGTTTATTGTGGGTAAGGTGTGGGGAAACTACAAGTGATACTGTAATGTTCCAGAACTAATTAACAGCTGTTACCACAACATACAAGAAGGGAAAAAAGAGGTAACAGTATCTGAAGCTGAGATTATCATCTTAGGTGAGAAGTCAACATGAGAAAAAAAAATGTACCTGGCACTCAGAGACATAGAAGGCTGGGGGAAAAGGCTACCTGACATGAGATGTGACTTTTGGTTGAGAGATCAGAAAATCTGTGGCATGAATACCATAACCTCACTTTATTTCTTTTGATCTCATATCATTGGCCCTTATTAATCAAACCCAACTGGAAGCCACAGTGCAAGGGAGCTCAGTATTGCTCACAAATGCTGGCCTTCCAGAACAAAGAACAAAGAAGAGAAGAGTGGATAAGGTGTCTACAGTGGCAATTCTTTCAAATGAATATCTTTCACTTGAAAGATATTCTAAAAACTAAACCTTTTGTAAATGTATAAAACATTTGCTTTCAGGGTTTAGATGTAATGAAAATATTTTCATAAAAATAAAAATTTTCAATGATATAAAATAAATTCTAGAAAATTTATTTTGAGGATTTATACATAAGTTGGACTACTTTTCAATGGAATCTGTCCATATGCTCTCTGTAATATATACTTGATCAAAAGTTAGGTTAGCTTAAATAAGTAAAAAGTATATTCCAACTTACATTATATAAGTATATTCCAAATTACAAATTTTAATTATGTAACTGTAGCTATCTAAAGTTGGAAAACTAATATTTTAATGTTGCTTTGTAAAAAAGTAGGAATGAAATATTCAGCATATTTTGTATTGGGCAATTCTTAACCAGTTTCCATTACCTGGTATCTAAGTGTGGTGTATTTATTTTCATGGGCAGTAAACTAAATTATTATGTTAGTAACCATAGTATTTTTGTTTTTTTTTGGAGACAGGGTCTTGCTCTGTCACCCAGGCTAGACTGCAGTGGCACGATCATGGCTCATTGCAACCTTTGCCTCCCAGGTCAAGTGGTCCTCCCACCTCAGCCTCTGGAATAGCTGGTACTACAGGTGCGTGCCACCACACTTGGCTAATTAAGCTTTTTTTTTTTTTTTTTTTTGGTAGAGGTGAGGTCTCACTATATAGCCCAGGTAGGTCTCAAACTCCTGAGCTCAGACAATCCTCCTGCCTTGGCCTCCCAAAACATTGAGATTATAGGTGTGAGCCACTGTGCCTGGCCCATACACAAACTATCTTTACAAAATCTAAGAAAACCAGATGAGAGATCATCATGTCTGGCTGTAGCATAATAGTAATAAAAGACACATTGAAGAGTATAGGAAGGACAGTTTTACATTACCGAAGTCACCTCTTTTCCAATTCCAGGTGGCAAAACATTAAAAGACATACTATCCACTTGCGGGGAAGAGAGGAAAGTAAGCACAGGATTTTCCTCTGGATCCCAACACTGAGCCCACCACAGTAAAATACAGCACCAAGCAGATCCCCACAACATCAGAATCCAGGCTGCTACTCACAGACTAAGCCTCCAGGCTGCTACTCACAGACTAAGCCTCCAGACCCACGTCAGTACCAGATGGGACCACACAGCTCAAGGTTTCAGGCTTGCATGGTAGTCTCAATCTCTATCCTGCATCACTGCCAGCCTGACTTCAGTGATCCTGGGCTCTGGACAGTCCTCGGTGCCAGGCAGCCCTCAGGAGCCTCAGGCTTCTGGCACACCCCAGTGCCAGCCAGTTGCAACAAGCCCTGACCTTCTAGCAGCACTGTCTCATCTATCCCAGACTTCTAGTGTACACAGTGCCATGCTGACTGCATCTATTGAGGCTCTGGTGTGCCTCAGAGCTGTGCCTCCTGCAGTGGGACCCACATCTCTGGCATGCCCCAATGCCATATTGGTAAAATTGACCCTGGCTGGAATTCCCTAGCACTGCATTGACCATAGTGGGGCCCAGGCTTCTCGAGTGCTCTAGTACCATGCTGGCTGCAAGTACGGTGGCTACTGGCACACCCCACCATTGCTCCTGACACATGACTTTTCATGGTAAAGATTTAAATAAATACCTACTTTTTCAAATGCACAGACATCAATACCGAGGTACAAGGATCAAGAACAAGTATAGAAATATGACATCACCAAGAGGACAAAAAAAAATTTCCAGTGATTGATCCTAAAGAAATAGAGATATATAAACTCTATGAAAAATAATTTAAAATAATAGTTTTAAGGAAACTTAATAGTAATTATAATAATACACAACAGAAATTATTGAACTGAAAAGTACAATTAATGAGCTGAAGATGAAATAGAGAGCATCAACAGCAGAATTAACCCAGCAGAACAAATCTGTGAATTCAAAGACAGGTTATTTGAAAATACAATCAGAGGAGAAAAAAGATAAAATAATAAAACAGAGTAAGAAAAGCTTGTAGGATTTATGACAAAGCATAAAATATAGCTTTGATGGGTACAACATTCATAGTTGGAAATTTTTTTCCTTTAGCACGTTGTATACATCACCTCTCTCTCCTGGCCTGTAAGGATTCTGTTGAGACGTCTGCTATCAGCTGTATTAGAACTTCCTAACATGGGTATTTGCTTCTGTTCTCTTGCTGCTTACAGCATCCTCTGTCTGATTTTTGACATTTTGATTATAATATGTCCTGTGGTTGTTTTATTTGAATTTCATATGATTGGAGACCTTGACCTTTGTTTACCTAATTATTGACATCTTTCGCTAGGTTTATGCTACTATTTCCTTAAATAAGCTTTGTATTCCTTTAGTTTTCTCCTTTTGGAACTCCTAAGACTAGAATTAAACAGGAGGAAATATTTCCAAACTCATTTTACAAGACCAGCATCACTTTGATACCAAAGCCAGATAAGGACACTACAGAAAAAGAAAACTGCAGGACAATATCACTGATAAACATAGGTGCAAAAATTATTAACAAAATACTAGCAAACAAATTCAACAGCGCATTAAAAAGATCATTCACAATGATAGATAGGGATTCATTTTAGGGATGCCAGGAGGATTTAACATACACAAATCAATAAATGTAACACATCACATTAACAGAATAAAGAATAAAAACCTTATAATTTCAATAGATGCAGAAAAAGCATTTTCTAAGATTTAACGTTCATGATTAAAAACTCTCAAAAAACTAAGTATAGAAGGAATGTCCCTCAACACAATAAAGGCTATATATCGCAAACCCACAGCTAACATACTTAACAGAGAAAATTTGAAAACTTTTCCTCAAAGATCAGGAACAATACACAATGTCCAATCTTGCTACTGTTATCCAATGTAGTACTGAAGATTTTAGCCTGAGCAATGAGACAAGGGGAAGAAATTTAAAAACACTCAAATTAGAAAGGAAGAAGTTAAAATTTCCCTGTTTGCAGATGACATGATTTTATATATAAAACATTTTAATGATTCCACTAAAATATTGTTAGAACTAATAACAAATTCAGTAAATTTAGAGGATACAAAAAATCAACAAATAAAAATCAGTATCATTTGTAAACTCTGACTGTGAACTACAGCCATTTGTCACATAGTGACATTTCATTAAATGATGGAAAACATATATCCAAAAGATTATCATGCTGTATTTGTAATGTACCTTTTCTATGTATAGATATATTCAGATACACAAATGCTTATCATGGTGCTACAATTACCTGCAATATTCAGCATAGTAACATGCTGCACAGTTTTGTAGCAAAGGAACAATATTCTATACAACATATCCTAGGTGTGCAGTAGGCTATGCCATGTAGGTTTGTGTAAGTACACTTTATGTTGTTCACAAAATAATAAAATCACCTAACAACACATTTCTTAGAACATATCTTTGCCATTAACTGATGCATGACTGTATCTGAAAAAAAAATCAAGAAAACAATACAATTTCTGACAGCCACAAAAAATAAAATACTTATAAACAAATTTAACCAAGGACGTATCTCATAGTTTTCTCATACACTGAAAACTATGAGACAATGATGAAAAAAATTGAAGAAAATACAAATAATTGAAAAGATATCCCAATTTATGAATGAGAAGAATTAATATGGTTAAAATGTTGAGATCGCCTAAAGTGATCTACAGATTCAATTCAATCCCTATGAAAATGCCAAATACATTTTTTACAGAAATAGAAAAAAAATCCTAAAATTCATATGGAAAAGACCATGAATAGTCAAAGCAATGCTGAGAAAAAAGAACACAGCTGGAGACATCGTACTTCCTGACTTGAAAATATACTACAAAGTTATAGTAACCAAAACAGCATGATATTGGCATAAAAATAGACAAAGAGAACAATGAAATAGAATAGAGAACCCAGAAATAAATCCATGTATTTATAAAACACACAATGGGGAAGGAAGAAATAAATCCATGTATTTATAGAACACACAAATAGTGTTGGGAGAATAGAATATTCACATGCAGAAGAATGAAATTAGAACCTTAGCTCATACCATATGCTTTTTACAGAGAAGGTAACTTTCTACAGAGGAAGTAACTTTCTCAAAGTCACATAGCTAGTAAGTGGATTGAACTAGCAACCTGACTCTGGAGTTTGCGTTCTTATCTAGTACTTGATTCTACCTATTACCAGACTTCAGCAGAGAATGCCCAGATTCTTTCTTTTTGCTCTGAATGACTAAATGACTTTCATATATTATAAAGGAATGATATGTACCTTGATTCTAGTTTTATATGTTACACTAAGAGAATACTCTAAAATGGCTTTCATAAAAATGATTAAAAATAATATAGATAATCCTTAACTCTTTCATTAAAGCAAAAGTTAGTTAACTGGGTCTTTTGCCTATGTAAGATAGCAAAGATAATTTCTATTAGTTTGTTTATTGAAATGACTCAGTTTTAGGGAAGGACTTGCTTAGTTAACCTATTACTTTTGCATGATACAGATGTAAGCCATGTGAGTGATGTTAAATCAAAACATGCTAGCCTTAGCATAGTTTCCAAAGCAATTAGTGTGCTGTTTGGAAAAAAATGCCTGGACATTTCCATCTCATAATTAGTATTGTCATATAAAGCCATTTTAAAAAACCTGCTAAAAACTAAAACTAAAAAAGAAAGAAAGAAAAAGGACAAAAAAAGCCCTTGGGAGGGCATTTCATTTTAAAGAAAGATGGCTAAATTAATCTAACAAATGTTGAATACATTCAGCCAACTGTTTAATGAAATTGGGAGATCTAGCCTCCTTAGGAAAGGATATCTTATAGTGGCATTACAGGACTGGCATGGAAAGGGCAGGAAGACAATTCTTCAATCCAATTTCTATTGAGCTTTGTAAAAGCCTTCCAATTATAAATGCATTCTTTCTCTGATCTGGGGCTGTCCTGTGCATTTTAAACTCCTCCGAGTATTTTTATCTTTGCTCATATTAAGAGGTTCTATGCTAAGTTACCTTTAGTGAGAGGTTTTTCAAGCATATTTCATTGGCATCTTGAGATGCAGTAATGTAACCCATGCCCATGACTCCAGTGTGATACACTGAATATGACATTATTTGAAATCTCTGGAATAATAATTTACACATAAGAGTATGAAATACAAATGATTCACAAAAACAGTCATAAAATAGTTATGGAAGATTTAGAAATAAAACATTTAAAAGCATATTTGTAAGGACAATGAGGTGAAAAATCAATATAAAAAGAACTAGGATTTATATTTTCACCAGACTGCTAAGAGCATATTGCCACAAAAATGGATCTATACAATTATTCGCCACCTGTAATATCCAGAGATATAAGCACAGATTTTTAGCAATTAAAAAAATTTCAGCTCTCATGATAAAATTTTAGCCAATGCAGAAGGCAGTGTCTCTTGCCACCAATATATGGACATGATGGCAGAAAGCTAACAAATGCCTATGAATCCAAGAGAGAAATGCCCATGATCCCAAATGAAGAGGAAACTTAAAGTGTGCAGGAGCTGAAGCTAAATGGCTGGTGTTAGCAAAACAAAATATAGGTTGGGAGTGGGGCACAAGACAGCAGTTGGAGGAGCATCATTGATCTCTGACTGGAAAGGGAGTCCACTTTGAAGGATCCTTACAGTCAAAAGCCAGAGTTGAAATACTAGTGCAGAGCCAGGGTTCAGGAAAAGACTGGCTTGACTGAATATAGTGCTGAGACACACGTTAAACCTTGATATGGGCAAATGACTAAGCAGTCTGCCTTCTGCCCACAAAAGTAGACACAGACTCCCTTTTAGGAACTTGAACCCTGATAGACATTGCAAGGTCTAAAAAAGGACTACACACATTGCAGGTTGGAAATATTTACCAAATAGGTGAATGAACAATAGGCAGGCAGTTACCTAACATAATGCTATCTCTAATTTTCTTGAGCACCTGCCACGGCTCAGGAATGTTCAATGGATGGGGATACAAACATTGAAAAAAAAAACCCATAAAATACTTGTCCTCCTGAAACTCACATTTTAGTTGCTTTAACATTAATCACAAATAAACGTATAACTATAACTAAAAAATAGGTCATGTAATGACAAGTGCTGTGAAGAAAAATAAAGTGAGTTGAATAGGAGATGGAAATATGAGGGGGTGCTATTTTATAGAAAGTGGCCAAGGATAGTTTCATTCAGGAGCTGACATTTGAGCAGAACCCTAAAGACATTAGAGGTGAGACATGCAGATACCTGGGGAAAGCACATCAGGCAGAGAGAACAGCAAGGGCAAATGTGCTGAGGCAAAGGTGTTCTTGGTCAGTTCAAGAAATAGCAAGGAAAGGAGTAAGCAGAAGAAAGGCATTCATCTCCTGAGGTTGTAGAGAGTGGCTTATGTAGGGTATTAGGAGCTCTGCTGGGAACTTCAGTTTTTAGTGTCAGTCATGTGATTTGATATAGAAGGATCCATCCAGCAGCTGTGTGTTGAATACATTGCAGGGAAGATAAGAGTGAGAAAACCAACAAGGCTATAGCAATATGGCTATTGTGAAAAATCTTAAATAAATTGCTACCATATCAAATCTATCAGGATTAAACAATAATGCATATCCAAGAGGCTTTATTTTAGGAGTACAGAGATGAGTTAACATCAGAAAAACTATTAGAGCAGTATACCATATTAACAAATTAAAAAGTTAAAGAGAGTATTTCAATAGTTTCCAAAGAAGCAACTAACATAATTTGATCTGCAAGTGAGGTAGAAAAGTGAACTGTCTTTACTTAAAGAAAAACTACAAAAATCCTTTGCAAATATTTAGTGGCAAAACATTTAGAAGCATTTTGATTGAAGTCAAGACAATAACATACCCTGTCAGCATTATTATTTAATATTTTACTGAAGTATCTGGCAAGTACATTAAAACCAGAAAAATTTTAAAAATAGCATAAAGAATAGGAAAGAGGAGGCTGTGATTTTGATTTGTAAGTGATAGGACATACAGTAAGTCTAAAAAATCTGCAGTAACAAAAAAGAGTATAAAAGAATTCCCAAATACAAAAAGAAACACATAAAAATTTATGCAACAGTAATAACCAAATAGAAAATCTAATAGAAAACAATTACTCCTCAAAATATAAATACATAGAAATAAATGTCAAAAAAGATATATAAGAACCCTATGAAATAAATTATAAAATATTATTTAAGCACATAATAAATGTAACGACCTGCCATGGTTATAGATGAAAAAACTAAAACTAGAAATATGCCATATTTCTACTTTATTAACCCATAGATATGATGCAATTTAAATAAAATTCCCAGTAGCATTTTACATGGAACCAGAAGAAACTGATTCTGAAATCTATGGCGGTCTTGGTCCAAAAATGTTGTCAAAAATAATTCTGAAAAATTGGAAAGGAGGGGCCTTCTCTGTATTGTTTATGATAATATAAAGTTCTAATAATTGAAATAATACAGTATATAACTAATGCCAAGCATATATGAGAACTTAGAACATAATAGCAGAATCATTAGAATTCTGTTGAAGAAAGAATTAGTAAGTAAATGGTATTAGGAATATTGGTCTTTTATAATAGAAAGAGAACTGTCTTTTATGTTTACTCATTTATACTTAGTAATATATTATACATCACTTCCAAATACATTTCTTTTTCTCCCCTATGCATTGTTTTTTCTAAAGCAGAAATTTACCTGTTTTTTCCCTAAAGCAGAAACTGAAGTCTTCCAATTCTTAAAGTTTTTATTAGAGTTTGATCAGAATTGGGTAATAACTGACTAGTACTGTGGTAACTCTCTGAATTAATAAAAGAAAGTAACTGAGGTTCTGGAAGAATAAGACTGAACAAATAATATTCAAATTTTACATATCATTTAATTACAAAATTCCAATTTCAATGCTTATTTTCTTTTGATGTTTTATATATTTTCTTCAGTTCATAACATACCTTAATAGTTGTAAACAGGAGGGAAATATTTAAAAACAACATAGTAATTTATTTTAAAAGCCGATTCACAAGCAGATCCATTTCTGTAAAATTCCTGTAGGAGATGGAAACATGCAAAGGGTAATATTCTATATGATCATAATAACTTAAACACAGACCTATTCATTAGGATTTCATAAAGAAATTGTGTGATATTGTAAATGTTACTAATCAAACAATTTTAACAGTAGGATTTTAACCTAATATTTAAGGCGGTCCTTGCAGGGAGTATGCAGTGGTTCTTATGCATTAGTGTGCAGATTAATTGTTTGGCAAAGCTGCCACAAATGAAGATCCCCACACTCCACATTATAGAGATTCAAGTTGCAGGTTCTGGAGGGGAGCCCAGGGCACTTCTATGGTAACAAGCCCCAGTGTAATGGATGCAGGCAGCTCTTTGACCACATTTTGGAAAAGGTAGAGTAGAAGAATCAGAGGGCAACTCATTTTGGTTTCTATTTTCACAAGTAGCATTTCCACCTTTCTCAATCTCCTTTGTACTTTCTGCTCCAATTTCAAAGAGGTGGTTAATTGAAATGGACATTGGCCAGTGTGGGCAGGGAGGGAAATATGATTTCTCTTTACACCCTTAATCCTAATGTCTTTTAAGGTGTATTTGGCTATTTATTGAGGTTCTTTGTATCTTTATGTACAGTGACTTGGTCCAAAAGACCTGGGCACTTGGTCTAACTTTTCAAACATTATCTAACTGCTGAATTGGAAATAATCAAAGTGCAAGTTGACTCAATTCACAGTAGTGCAGTGATGGTAAAGTGAAATAGCATAAGTAGAGTGATAAGTGTGATGCATATGAAAGCCATCTCTTCATTACTAAGTTTTATTTATTAAATATAGCTAATGTACTCAAAAGATCTATGTCTACACTTTTTTGAATATGGATAGTTTTTACATAATTGTGTTAAAAAAGGTTACTAGTTACTATGAGCTGTAAATAAGAATTCAACTTTGAACTTTAAACCTGAACAAGTATATTTGCAAATCTGCTTGATGAACTGGATATAGCCAGAAAGACTTACTTCTCCAGACAGAACGATAAAAATGATCACATCTTTTCTATTTCCTTAGTTAATTACTTGATATCTCCACTATCCCCACTAGCCATAAAAGACAGAAGTTCAGAATCCCTCTCTGAGCTTCCATTGTCCAAAATTACCCAGACGTACTCAGGTCCAAGGTTGTTGAAGCTTCTTCCAAAGATCAGGTGATGAATAGTGGAAAATTCTGATGGGTTTGCTGTAGTTTTTTGGTTTAGGGTTGTCCTTGCCTCTGTTTCCACCAGAGTGTTGCTATTATAGTGTATTCCTTTGCATGCAGCAGGACTATTGTTTACTGTTTAGTTTTAAAATCTTTCTAGACCACATTCCTGTACTAGAGTAGTTGTCATACTTGGCATCCAGGTTATAGCTTTCGAAAGTCACATTTATGTGTAGAATACTTGTTTTGTACCTAAATGATGAGACAAAGAAGCTTGAAGGGGCTTTCTGCCTCAGGCATTGTTCATGAACTTCTCAGCCCTGACTTTAAGATGCTCCTCTATATCATGGCAAAATCCTCTTTGCAATGCTTCATGTCCTTTTCTATCAATGATCCCCATTCAGACCGTCTCAAATCCTGAGTGCAGGGACTGAGTTAGATTGAAACCCCTTTCTTTTCAGTAGCTATGTCTGTTCAAAGGCAAATTTTCTCCTTCCTCTCCTGAGTACTGTATGTAAAGGGGGTATTAGGAGTAGCAGCCTTCATCAAACCAAAGAAATAGATCTTTATACTCTTTTCCCAGAGTAACTGGTGTCCAACTGGCATTTGGAGAATAGGAGAGGCCAGTTCAGTGACTCTCAGAACAAAAAATAAATAATACAAGGTGTCTTGTATTTTCTGAATTTTGCCTAAATAAGTATTGCAAACTGGCAGCTACCAGTTGAAGAGAGCCCCTGGATTGTTTAATTTGAGTATCCCTTTACTAGCATGGGATTTTGAAATTATGTGCTTCAATGCCTTTAAGTGGGATATACATTAATTTTTCTTTATATGGCCCATTACTCCCTGTTATCTTATATTCAAACAGTGTGTACACAGATACATACCTCTTTACCCTTGTGATATGGTTTGGCTGTGTCCCCACCCAAATCTCATCTTGAATTGTAATCCCATAATCCCCATGTGTGGTAAGAGGGACCCAGTGAAAGGTAGTAAATCATGGGGTCAGTTTCCCATGCTATTTTTATGATAGTGAGTAAGTTCTCATAAGATCTGATGTTTTATAGGGGCTTCTTCCTTTGCCTGGCTCTCATATTTCATTCTCCTGCCACCATGTGAAGAAGAACACGTTTGCTTCCCTTTTTAAGCATGATTGTAAGTTTCCTGAGGCCTCCCCAGGCATGCAGAACTGTGAGCCAGTTAAACCTCTTTCCTTTATAAATTACCTAGTCTTGGATATGTCCTTATAGCAGCATGAGAATGGCCTAATACAGTAAATTTGTACTGGTAGGGTAGGGTGCTCCTATAAGGATACCTGAAAATGTGGAAGTGACTTTGGAACTGGGTAATAGGGAGAGGCCAGAACAGTTTGGAGGACTCAGAAGAAGACAGGAAAATGTGGGAAAGTTTGGAACTTCCTAGAGCCTTGGAGGGCTCAGAAAAGAGGAAGATGTGGGAAAGTTTAGAACTTCTTAGTGACATGTTGGTTGGCTGTGACCATAATATTCATAAAGATATGAACAATGAAGGCTAGCCTGAGGTAGTCTCAGATGGAGATGAGGAACTTGTTGGGAACTGGAGCAAATGTGACTCTTGTTATGCTTCAGCAAAGAGACTGCAGCATTTTATCCCTGCCCTAGAGATCTGTGGAATTTTTAACTTGAGAGAGATGATTTAGTGTATCTGGGGGAAGAAATTTCTAAGCAGCAAAGTAGTCAAGAGAAAGCAGAGCATAAAAGTTAAAAAATTTGCAGGCTGATGATGCAATAGAAAAAGAAAACCAATTTTCCAGGGATAAATTTGTGCCAGTTGCAGAAATTTGCATAAGTAACGAGTAGCTATTAATCACCAAGGCAATGAGGAAAATGTCTCCAGGGCATTCTGGAGAGCTTGTGGCAACACCTCCCATTATAGGCTCAGGACTGGAGGAAAAAATGGTTTTGTGGGCTGTGCCTAGGAACCCCCTACTGTGTGCAGCCTAGGGATATGGTACCCTGCATCCCAGCTGCTCCAGCTGTGGCTAAAAGGGGCCAAGATATAACTTGGGCTGTAGCTTCAAAGGGTACAAGCCCTAAGCCTTGAGAGGTTCCATGTGGTGTTGAGCCTGCATGTGCACGGAAGTCAATAACTGAGGTTTGGGGACCTCCATCTAGATTTCAGAAGATGTGTGGAAACACCTGGATGTCCAGGTAGAAGCTTGCTTTAGGGGTGGAGGCTTCATGAAAAACCTCTGCTAGGCCAGAACAGAAGGGAAATGTGGGGTTGGAGCCCCCACACAGAGTCCCCACTGGGGCACTGCTTAGTGGAGCTTTGAGAAGAGGGCCACAGTCCTCCAGACTCCAAAATGGTAGGCCTACCTACAGCTTGCACCTGTATGCTTGGAAAAAGCCACAGACACTCAACACCAGCCTGGAGGGGGGATGTACCCTGCAAAGTCACAGGGGCAGAGATGCTCAAGGCTCTGAGGCCCATCTGTTGCATCAGCATGACCTGGATGTGAGACATGCAGTCAAAGGAGATTATTTTGGAGCTTTAAGGTTTAAGGACTGCCCTATTGGATTTCACTTGCATGGGGCCTGTAGCCTCTTTGTTTTAGCCAATTTATCCCATTTGAAATGGGTTTATTTACCCAATGTCTTTATCTTCATTGTATCTAGTAAGTAACTCACTCGCTTTTGATTTTACAGGCTTATATGTGGAAGGGACTTGCCTTGACTCAGATGAGACTTCAGATTTGAACTTTTGGATTAATGGTGGAATGAGGTAAGACTTTGGGGGATTTTGGAAAGGCGTGATTATGTTTTGAAATGTGAATACATGAGAATTGGGAGGGGCCAGGGCAGAATGATATGGGTTGGCTGTGCCCCCACCCAAATCTCATCTTGAATTGTAGTTCCCATAATCCCCATGTGTGGTGGGGGGGACCTGGTGACAGGTAATTGAATCACGGGGGCAGTTTCTCCCATGCTATTCTTGTGATAGTAAGTGCTCATGAGATCTGACAGTTTATAAGGGGCTTCCCCCTTTGCTCGGCTCTCATACTTCTTTCTCCTACCACCATGTGAAGAAAGATGTGTTTGCTTCCCCTTCTACCATGATCATAAGTTTCCGGAAGCCTCCCCAGCCATGCAGAACTGTGAGTCAATTAAACCTCTTTTCTTTATAAACTACCTAGTCTCAGATATGTTCTCAATGCAGTGTGAGAGTGGACAAATATTTTTCTTCATACACCACCTCAAAATTGACTTCAATTTGACTTATTTTTGCCTGCTACACAAATACAAGCCTTTCTAGTTGACTCATATATCAAGATTTTTTTTTACAGTGTTTAATGTTATCTAAGATTTTGTTCTAAACTTTAAGTTTGTAACTAAAAATGATCTAGAGACAGAACAACACTTTAAATAAAGCACTTTGTTTTTAGGTTTAAAATATTTTTCTTTCTATAAATTTGTCAGTTTGTAAAATAGTCATGTGCCCTTGTAAACATGATAATGCATTTGATGATGGTGATTATAAGTATAATAACAATATTAAAGGTCATTTTCTTCTAAATTTTTTTCTGTATACTATCATTATTTCAGGTATGAAACTGTGAATATGAGCTAATTTGAAGTGAAAATATCAGCAAACTAGGAAACATAGACACTGAATCTGTTTTGTATCTAAATGATGAAGCAAAGGCATGACCTCATTGGATTTCCATTTTCTCTTATGCAGAGAGAGAACATAATTTCTCATACTGATTTTGTGAGAATGACATGAAAAAAAAACCATCTTTATAATACATCATTCAATAGTTGAACTTCTAAAAACTGTGTGCAAATTGCAAATTGATATTTTATCCCTGTTGAATTAGAAATGCAGTAGGAAAAATGTGTTTAGAAGATTTACAATAAATTCTTTTACTAAAAATATGAAAGAAAGCTATAAAATATTTAGAACATTATCTTTTCTATTATAGGAAGGTCAACATTCTGAATAAATTTTTAATAAATATTTTGCAATTATCCTGCAAATCTGTTTAATTGGCTGACAGAATAATCTGCTTTTATTGTGTCTTAATTTTTTCAGATACTTAATTTCATGTAAACAAATTTCATGACTAAAAAGGTTAAATTTGGAAGATCTGAAGGAATTTGGAATGGTGATATATAGATACAGTAAAAATAATTTTGTGACAATTTAAAATAAATTCTAATGTGTACATTAGAATTCTAACATGAATGCAATGGTAAAAGACTTTTAGTATGTGGCAAAATACTAACAATTAATAAGAATAACACTATTTTAGGTTGTTTAACAAAGGCAATGTTATCAAATTTTGTGTTTAATAAAAGTTTGAGACTGTACATATTAGCAGCAGTGCACTGGACTAAATTTATTGCTTATAGATATATTTCATTGCTATATAGTTGTTGAGTTAGGTTATTATTGGTGGTACTCATTTGGTACTCACAAAATCTACCTACAAACCCCAGGGCTAGAAAAAGAAAGAAATAACAACAATGGATATATATTTATACTTAAATCATACTTAACTGATTCTTAGTCTCTGATTTTTTCTTCGGCCATAATGTTTATATAGTTCACACTTGTTTCACTCAAGTTATATGATTTGGAAGTTTTATGTATAGCTGGGGAAGTTCATCATTTTGGCTCATGAGGATTATGAGTCAGTTGTAGCAATGGTGATTTAACAGAAAAAGTTACTTAGTCATAATTTAATGCACAATTTATCTCTCCCAGTATGTACTGGTTATATGAAGCACATACTGTTCTATGTCTTTACAAGTTCTCTTCTCAAAAAGAAAGGATGAGAAAAATACATTGAAAACATTTTTATGCCTACAGTCTTTTTCTTTTTCTTCTTCTTCTTTTTTTTTTTTTTTTTTGACAGATTCTAACTCTTTTGCCCAGGCTGGAATGCAGTGGCATGATGTTGGCTCATGCAACCTCCGCCTCCCGGGTTCAAGTGATTCTCGTGTCTCAAGCTCCTGAGAAGCTGGGACTGCAGGCAGGCGCCCAGGTAATTTTTTGTATTTTTAGTAGAGATGGGGTTTCACTATGTTAGCCAGTCTGGTCTTGAACTCCTGACCTCAGGTGATCCGTTCGCCTATGCCTCCAAAAGTGCTGGGATCAGAGGCATGAGCCACTATGCCTGGCTGTCTATAGTCTTTTCCAAAAAAAGGTTCCTAACATTTTTAGCTAGCTTGCAAAAAAATTTTCTATTTTCTGAATCCTTTAAAAAATTTGATGTCCATCATTTAAACTGCATCCTTAAATATTTTACATGACTCTATTTTTAATGACTTGTGGTAAAGTCCTAGTGATACATTAGTTCAATTGCCTTTTTCCTCTACTTGGTTTATAGTAGAAAGACTGCTTTGTCTTTTGTAAACATACAAAATGACATTGTTTCATTTTCTAGGTCTCTTAAGTGGTAATTTAGAGAGAAAATAGTTCTCCTACTATAGCTGTTGTACAAAATGACAAAGGTAGAAACAACTGCTTCTGTCCCAAAGGCACAACTGTCCACACTCGAAGTGAATGTCACTCCAAGAATCAATTATATGTTAAGAAAGAAACCACTCAAGGCACTAGATTGTATTTTCAAAAAGGAAAAAATGATTCTTTACTTTATAGGTCTTTTATTGGAGGAGAAAATCTTAGATACATTCTTTTCATTCTTTTCTCCCTATCTTAGATGGCTTTAATCTCACAAATATATAGCAGGTTGCTTTACAGTTACTTTCCAGTTTTTTTTTCGATGGAAAACTGTCTCAACTTATATAAGTCATTAGCTGTCATCTGGCCAAAAGTTACATTCAAACTCAAATGTCCAAAGCACAACAGTTAAGAATTCTATTAACCTTAGCAAACAATTTTGAATTAATCAATTTTTAAAAATTATCATCAAAATATATGTTTTCTATGTTTATGTTGGTGAGATTATGTACTATGATAACCAAACTTTAACATTTCTGTTTTTATTTTTTGTTCAATTTATGCAATAGTATTTATTTCCCCTTTAATTTATTGGTGGGGAATTATTCACATTTGTGAAAGCTGCTACTTTTCAAAGAGGTGGGCTATCTTTCTAAGTCACATTGACCATGGAAGCTCAGCAAATGTGGTGATAGTCAGGGGCTAGCAGTATCTGGATTCCAGATAGTTAGTTCATGTTAAAGCCCAATCTAACTGCTGCCTGTGGGTACAGATGCAGAACTAAGCCCACTAAGAAATTGGGAAGGGCTATACACTTGCTAGGGCCCGGGCCAGAGATGTAGGGTCCCATTTCCACTGGAGGAAAGCAAATCAAAATTTGAGGTAGACAAAAAGTCATGTAAATGGGAAATGTAAAGCCAGAGCTTACTAGGCAAGTTTGTGTATTTTAATTTGCATTCTGAGCCAAGACGTTAGGTATTCCAAATCTTAATCTTTGAATAACCATGCAGACTGCAAAGTTTACAAGTATCTGAACCACTGCAGGGACTTTAAAAGTATTTAAGGGATGAGGTGATGCCAACCTAGTAGACTCAGGGATTTCAGCTCTCAATTTATAACACATTATTCAAAATAATAAAAATATTATGCAGAATTATTTCTAGCAATAAGAATAAAGAAAAATGAAATCCATTGAAGAAACTTTTCTATGATCTGTGCTAATTTGAATAGGATACTATATTCCTTAAGTAGATTCATTCTTTTTTTCAAACAGAAAGATAGTCTGAAGACCAAAAATTTCTCCCAAAGCATTTTTTAAAAATAAGGATTCTGCTAATTTTACTCAGTGGGCCAAGAAATTTTCCAAAAGACAAAGTCATTGTACCTAGTATTCGGAATGGAGTTAGAGATCAGTGACAATCGACTTTACAAGTTTTAGACTGACATATTTCTAGCTGTCCATCACTACTTGTTACTAACACAGTGCTGTTAGTATACCAGCAGTCTAGCTTAAAGCCTAGGAGTAGATTCAAATGATCTCTCTCCCAGCTGAACCTGGTTCTCTATGATGTTATTAAATATTTTGTATTTCGCAACATTTTACATTTTTGCCCCTGGAAGACTGGCTCAAGCTCTAACGGTGTTATGCTAAAATGTCTTAACAGCCTCCTGCCTTCATCCTTCATGATCTACCATGCAATATACTAAACAACTATCTGCTTTGTGTGCATTTAAATTATGTCTTAAATTAATCCATCATATTCTAGTTGCTTAATTTGTATAGCAAGCATTTTAGCACTCATGCATTTTTTTTCTCACAACGTTTCTTATATTTTCTCATCTTGCAGGAAGAAAAGATGGTGTTAAAAGCATTCAGTCTGGACCCCACTTCAGTCGATTTCTTGATAATCTGATTAAAGGTAAGTTTCCTCTTTAGCCAAATGATGATAATAATACATTCTTTGCATGTCTGATGAAGATTCCTTTAGATGAAATGGTATGTCTATGTCAAGCCCCTAGAATGGCGTCTGGTACAATGTAGCCCTCAAACATTTGGCAAATCTTTCTGCCTCCCTTAATTTATACCTTCCTTTCTTTTGAGCCATTTCTTCCGAAGACTCTAAATTTCCTAATGGTAAGAATTAAGAATATTAGTAGGCATTTCAATAACATTTTATTTTTTCTATTCAGGTACATATTTTAAATATTGTCAGATTTATCAATTGTTTCTTTTATGACATAAAAGATAAATCATTTCTTTTATATCTTTCAAAGGTCTCCTGTACTCTAAGATTACAAATATATTTCTTTTGAGTGCTCCTATGGTTTTATTTCAGACATTTAGATTTTTAATCAATCTAGAATATGTGTTACATTGGTGGCCAAGTTAGGAATCTTAACGATTTTTTTCAATCCCATTTGTTCAGTTTTAATTCTCAGTGGTTTAGAATGTCCCTTCATTATGCATGCTGTTCTCCTTCATTTATATATATCAATATCTCAGTGCCATATACTTTTAATTGTCATATTTTTATAGTATAGTTTACAATTTGAAAGTACAAATCCTCATGAATTTGGAAATTTTCACATCTTTTCTGAGAATTGGACTAAGTTATATTTTAAAAAAATCTCATTAGGCTTTGAATGGGATTACATTTATTTTGTAATTTATTTTGTGAAGAATGGCTACTATATTTTCTTTCCACTTTAGTGTAGAGTATGTTTCTCTACTTAATTACATAATTTTGATGTTTAACAGTAAGGTTTTTATTGTAGCTATTATATAGTTTTATTAGTTTATTCTTACATATTTTCTTTAATTTTCTGTTATTTCTATTATAAATTATGAATAGGATATTTTTTCCATTACATGTTCTAATTTGCTATTGCCTATGTTTGGATAGATATACTTCATCATATTAGGAAAAATGTGCCTTGAATTTCACATATGTCAAATAAAAAAAATCACAGTGTCACTTTTCAATAACTGAATTGGTCTCTTAAATCTTTTTAAAACTAAATTTTATTAAAAATGTTTTTATAGTGGTGAAACTTCCTTGTATTACCAGTATCAGGCCAATCTTTAATACATTGCTGCATTTAATCTATTGCATTTTTACTTAGAAGTTTTACAGTTATACTTAAAAGAATGCATGGACTATGGTTTTATTTTTTTGTGTCATCATTGTCTAATTTAGTTATGTTATAAAATTGTCTTATAATAATCTATTATCTCTAAAAAATTCTAGAATTTATAAAATATCAAAAAATTACTTGTTATTTTAAATTTTAATTTAACTGGTTCTCCTATGTTTATTAAATTTTGAGCACTCCCTTCACTCTTCCCTTTAGTTTTGACTTCCTTCATATGTGTTATTTTAGAAACTCACAGTGAATGAATACTGGACATTCTGGATCTTCCCTTCATTTTTTTCTCTCTTTTTTTTTTCTTTGTGCTCTGTTTTAATAGAAGAACCCATCACCTTAATATTTCAGTACTCTAATATATGTTTCAGGTGTAATAATTTTTGCTATTCAATCCATCTATTTTTTTTAGTATTAATGACAACAGATTTTTTATTTTCAAGATTTATAATTTATCCTGTATTTTTTTTTCATGGATAATACAGCCTTTTATATCTTCCTGCCAATATTTACATTTCTTTGAAGTTATTTGTTTTTTCCTTTCATAATAGTTTTCCTCGAAATGTTTTATGATTTTTGATAGTATTCTTATCTACATATTTGACATGATCTGTCTATGAAAGATAATTTTGGTTATCATTGCCTGTATTTAGAAATATTGTGTGTGTGTGTGTGTGTATATATATATATACACACACACACACGTATATATATATGTGTATATATATACACACACACATATATGTATATATATACACACACACGTATATATGTATATATGTGTATATATATGTATATATGTGTGTGTATATATGTATATATGTGTGTGTATATATATACATACATACATACACACACACACACACACACACATGTACCCACATTTATTGCTTTAGCTTTGGAGAAATATTTTTCTTCTCATTGTTGAGTACACATGGAAAAGTGGAAGGAGCCAATCTGAAAGTCACATTTGCACCTTAATCATTGCCTTGGGTCCTCTGTTAGGCCTTTTGTCCATGCCTCTGAGTGTGGAACAGCACCAGCACCCTTCTCTGTAGCAATCTCTCTGCACTTGAATGTTGTGATTTTTTTTTTTTTTTTTTTTTTTGCCAAACTGAATCTGTTTATTCTTAGGATCTCCTCAAATTTCCAGTCTGCTGATAACACTCCTTTATTTTCTAGCACAGCAGCACTGTTAGGAAATTTTTCTTAAATAGGCATGTAGTTCACATATATATATATAATATATATATACACTTTACATATATTACATATAGGCACACACATGTATTTATGTGTGTGTATATACATATATATATATACATATATATATACACATATATACACACATATATAAAATTCCTAGTGATTTGGAGTTGGAGATGAACTAGATATACATGTTCAGCATTTTAATGCAATACTTAATTATAATTCATAAGTGACCATCACTGTAGGCAAGGCATTATTATGATGCTTGATGTATCAGGGATACAATAATGAATAAGATACTGTGCCTGTCCTTAAGCGTTTGTAACCTAGAGGGCATATATTTGTATTATATTATTTTAATCCATTACATTGTAATAATTTATGTTCATAATGACAATACCAAATCGTTAAGTAAAAGTTAAATGAAAACTGATGAAATCTATGTAATTCAGCAGAGAAATGTATTGTTTTATATTCAAAATTATTAAATTAAAAAAATAGATATTTCAGTGTTTATCAGTTAACAGTGCATTAACAGGTTAGCCAAAATTAATAAAAGTCCAGCTAACAGAGATTTAAACCACAAGATAACTTAATGTTTACTTGCACAGTTTATGGGTGGAGCCAATTATAGGGGTGATCTACCTGAGCTACAATATCAGGGTTCCAGGTCAAGTGTTTTTCTAATGCCTCACTCTTGTGAACACTAGATTACTGCTCAGCTTCTTGTAATCTCTCAGGAAGTTCAAAGGAGGAAGAGGGATAGCTAGGTAGGGCACAGAAAAAACTTTCCTCAGAACCCTCTAAATGGTGTCTTTTTTAATTGTCAGGGAGAACACTCATTTCTAGAAGCCTCAGCATACTTTATGTCTCACTGGCCCTCCCCAGGCCCATCACTGGCTTGGTATAGGCTACTTTGGATTCATCTCATGGGTCTTGGATGTGGCACCACCAAGAGAAAATCAGAGACTTTTAACAAAAAGGATCCAGGGTAATATCTGTCCGCTATACAATCAACAAGTTGTCCACATACAGAGCGAACTTAGCCTATCTAATAAGTTTTTACTAATGCGAGACACATATTTTCCTAAATGCACATTATATTATCTTTTCAACTAGTAAAGTGTATAGTTTAAAATCAAAATGTTGCAAAAGTGTGTGCAATGAAAATCAAACCTTTGTCCTAACATGTCTTATAGCCACTCAGTTCTCCTTCCCAGGTCAGCCAACCTTATGAATCCCTCTGCCTCTCATTGTTTGATCAGACTAGATAAGCAGGGTACTACTATATTTGTCATTCAGTTACACAACAATGACTTTAAAATCACTAGATCTGCTAGTTTTTCTTTCCTGTCTTAGGCATATTAATTCCAAAATCACATGAGATGGTTAGCATCTGGTGACCAATATCTACAGAACCCTGGAATACTAATTCCATAGTTCACTATAATATTTAATAAGGTACCCCTTCCTTGTTGCTTATAAAACCAGCCAAGTATTGCCTTATTATAATTTCCCATTTTACTCTAAAGTCCCTATCTTTCTTCAAAAGCCAGTTTGGTATTTCTGAGTTGTAAGTTCAGGAGAAGAGTGACTGTTGCAACCTCCACCTCACCATCTGTCACCTCCCTTAGATTGTTCCTTGGCTGAGTGAGTGTCTCTGTACTGCTGGTCCTTGGAGTACTTTATAATACCAATGATCTTATCTGGCCCAGGATCTTCTCTGATTTATATCTGTTCTTTTACACAGAATTGTGACTAGATCAACCTCCAAAAAGGTCAACCTCCAAAGTATGGCCTTTTCCATGGTGGTGGTCCCTTTGACAGGGGCTTTCAAACCTTTTCAAATACAATCTACAATAACAAATGCATTTTATATCTTTCTCATATATATGCATTGAAACAAAATTTTAGCAAAACAATTTTACCACTACTATCTGTGATACCACTTCCTATTCTGTTTTTTTCATTTCAAAAATATCGTGTTGTACTCAAATGGATTTTGTGACCCAGTAATAGATGGCTGAAGTTTGAAAAATACTGCCTAACGACAATCAGTACATTGTCAATGATATTCCTTCTGGCAGTAAAAGAAATGTTAACCACTTTATGTAATTTAACTGTGAGACACTGTGAAACAGATAAATTTAGCTGTTTTTTTTTTTCAATAAAAAATTGTATTTTCAGGTACTTTAAATCAGAGCTATAATTTTCTGGAACAATACTGCTTCAGTTGATTAATCTGATTACTGTGGCTGCATAGTTACAGTGTCTGCAAATCTCAAGCCAGGTGGAGTGTTGATGTGTGCTGGCCAGAATCTTTACAGAATCATTGCCTTTTTATTTGCAGTCTCATGATACTTTTTCCTCATTTTTCTTACTTTTGGATTTTATTTTTACTTATATTTATCTCCTCACAAGACTACATAACTTTTGCCTCAACTGAATTTCTTTTTACGTAGTTACAGATAGGTCTCTTAGTTCTTCTCTCCTCCCCATCTGTGTTTAACTGAGTGGAGCTGCAATAATGTATTTTGTCAGTAGGCACACAACACATAATTAAATGAATTTTTAAAATATCCTTAAGTTTTTTTTTAATTCATTTAAGTTTCAGACTTTGGTTTACTTTGTGAAATACTTTCTTTATTATTTTTGTAAATTAAAATGTTTAAGTTTATGTAGAAGAGAACTTCAATTTGTATGTGTTTAAAAATAGTTAATTCCCAAGCACAAACTTTTAAAGTCAGGTCTTTACAAAGTTATTAGCACTTGTAGTATATCTCTGTCCAGTGAAACAGATGTTGCCTGTATCTACAAATATTTCAAAAACAGATTGAAGGCATGCAACATGCAATTCCTTTTGGCACAATTCATGTACATTTTGCCAGAAAACATTTGAACAGATTTTAAATCTTTCTTCTCATTATCTTTGGAAAATACACAAACTCACACACACATTTTTGCAAGGTGTCTGTTATGAGTTACATGCTGTGAAGGGTACTTCTTAACCAATATGCCTCTCAACATCAGAAAGTTCGACTACAGAAAACTTGGAAAAATGACGAAAAGGTCATGTGTCCAGTAATTATTAAAAGCAACATCAGACAAGTGTATCCTAATAAAAAATAAAATTAAAATTCCTTAAGAAATATTAACAGCACCTATATTCTAACACATTTCAAAGAGGCAGTACTTCATTTAAGAGTCCTGGCTTTGAGAAATCCTTTTTATCATGTCTTATTTTCTAATTATGCTTTGTAGTCAAGTTACATTACATCTCTTGACATTTTGGAATGTTCCCATCTCTACACCTCTCTTCAAATTGTTTATTCCACATGCAATATTTGTTTCCCCTTATCTTCATTTAGAGTATATGGAGTTCGGGAAGTATCATGTAGTTCACTGTGGCAGGAGGTACAGAGTGAGAAGGTGGACTGGAGCCAGGTAACTGGGGAGACTTTTTATATAATGCTAATTTTAGGAGTTTGCAATTGGCACTGTGTATTTGATTAAAACAGTTGAGATTTTAATCGGGGGGGATGAATTATAGGAATATAATTTTATTTTATATAATATAGTCCAGATACACCATGAAAAATAAATTTAAAAGATCAAAGCTGGAAGCAGAGTGGTCAGTCAGGAGTTTATTATAATAATTTAGACACGAATGTTTATAATTAGAATCAGTGAATCCCCCATGCCTCACATTCCTGTCCTTCATGGTCACTATTTCCAATTCAAACCCCTCCCACTGAGTATTGTGTCTATATTCTCATCTTCCCATTGAAAGGCTTTTTCTCCTCTACCTGATCATATGCTTTCACCACCACATCCAAAACCTTTTTACGCCACCTTCTGCGATGCCTACTTTATTTGATGTCCCTCTTCTATATCCTTACACTCTAAACAGACTATCGAGGGCACACCCTAGCCTGTGCTGAAAATGGGCTTTTCTAGCAGCTGTCTTAAGAGGGTGCCACCTATTTTTCCACCAAGCTGGGAGGGTCAACATTCTCTTGCCTCAATTCTGCATCGGACACATAACTCCACATCTTCTCTTCTCCTTTGAGATTCATAACACGTTTACAGTTTAATCCTTCACAGCTTTCTTGCTGTCATAAACTTTCCAGTACTACATCTCATTTATTATATAGTTTGGCACCAAATTCATCTTTCTTTTTATCCCTATTCCTGTCATTATCTAGGATAACTTTAGTGATCATTGCACTTTCTAGTGAACAGCTTAGTTCCTTGTTAGCTTAGCTTTTTCTAAGCCAATGATCTTTAAATTCATTCCATTTTAGATAGCCACTTCCATACTTCCAACCCAGACCATGTTTTCATCAGAAAGTGCTCCTTTTCTGAAATATTTACGACCTGCTCTTGTATCACAAACTCTTATCCTTCTAGTTTTTACAAACACTATTCCTCAACCTCATCAGAATCTACAATTTTTTGCTCCCTTTGTTTTTATCCACACCCCCTCTCTTCTGTCGTTCTTCTCTGTTCATGTTCCAGTGTTTGAACCTCCTTCTTGCCCATTCTCTCAACTCTTGCAATTTTTCCCTTTCCTTGAATCCACTAGCAACACCAAAGTTTAAGCCTATTTCAATGCCTACTTTCTCCATTCTCCTTCTGGAGCAACTAAATAATGCTGGAGAAAATTGGCGCAAATCCATAGACTGATAATCTGACCAGTTTCAACAATAACCAGGTCCTGAAAGATATCTGGAAAATTTTCTAAATAACTCCTATTGTTTTCCTCCTTCAATGTCCACAGTATTTTTTTTTTTCAAATTTTCTTTTTCCTCAAGCCTTTGACCTCTTTGTCTCACACTTTACTCAGAATGATTTACAGAGAAAAATAGAGGATATAGATGGAACGTTACTCAAACTCGTCCTGCCACATTTGCACACGTCCCCTTCTTTGTCCCTGCTCTCAGTCCCTTCCTTCTTTCAGAGGTCTCAGCTCTGCCCAAGGCCCTTCCCCCTGCTATGTCCTGGTTCCCATCTGCTTCCACTTCCTCTTTAACTTTCTACTATATCCTCTCTTTCCTTTCCAACACTGGCCACCTTCCTTGCCACAAGCTTTCTTCCCATTAGCATTTATAATACATGCTCATCCTCTACTGTTTTATTAACAACCAGTCAGCCTTCCTCCCCATCTCTTTCCCCAACTACCATCTTTCTCTTTTCACTCTTACTGACTATAAAGACTGTTCCTTTTTCTCACCTTCTATTTATTTTTTCTAGAACACCAGTGAATGTATGCTCATTAAGATAGTTTGATGCAAAATAAGTCTTTACTTTACTTGCCCTTATCACTGCATTATAAACTTTTTCTTTGTGAAATCCTACTCCTTCCTCAGCCCCCACTTTTGGCCTATGAAACATTACTTTATCCTGATTTTCCTCCTAACCTTCTGGCCAATGCCTCTCAGATTGCTTCCTTTTAATGATGTCAGTTTATGCAATTGTGTCTTCAAACTTATAACGACCAGGACAATAGTAATAACAGTCAACATTTATTGAATTCTTATTTGTATTAAGTGCTTTTATATATGATATTTTAATATTTGTAAAATCCTATGAGGTAGGTGCTGTCATTACTCTCACCTTACAGAGAAGTTAGAATCTGAGCCTGACCTCTGAACCAGCAAGTGGCAAAACAAGATCCATACCCAAATGCTGGACACAATCTGTCCCTTAGCCCCTTGGTCTGTGTTCTCACTCTCTTGATCTCATCCACTCACATGTTTTCACTTGAACATGCTCATCATTCTCCAGTCTAGCTTTTTTTTCCCCCAGGTATGTCTCCTAAAGAAGACTCCCATACATACCACAGCCTCCCACTGTGTCGCACAAGTATCTCAAACTCCACCTCTCAAACTAAACCACTATCACATCACCCTCTATCCTTTCAAAATTGCTCTGTCTCTTGTTTGCTGCATTCATTGAACAGAGCCACAATCCACTCTATTTGCCAGCTCAGAAATCTTGCTTTCCTCCTTGACTCCCCTCAACTCTTCCCTCTCCTAGCAGTTAATTACCAAATCTTGCTTTCACTTCTTAATGACTTCTGGAATCCCAAAACTTTTCTTCAGTTTCATGGTCCAGAATATTTAAATGAGTAAGGTTTCTGGTTCTAGTCCTCGTCTCCTTCCATTTCAATCGGTTTTTCACATTGAAGCTTAAATCAGTTTTCTAAAATACAAATTTATCATACCAACCTCTACCTTTAATACCATTAGTTGTTACTCACTGACATCTCAATTCTACCTCCATTAAAAGATACCACTAAGGGCTGAGTGTGGCGGCTCATGCCTGTAATCCCAGCACTTTGGGAGGCCAAGGCAGACAGATCACCTAAGGTCAGGAGTTCAAGACCAGCTTGGCCAACATGATGAGACTCTGTCTCTACTAAAAATACAAAAATTAGCTGGGTGTGGTGGTAATCTCAGCTACTTGGAAGGCTGAGGCAGGAGAATAGTTTGAACCTGGGAGGCGGAGGTTGCAGTGAGCTGAGATTGTGCCACTGTACTCCAGCTTGGGAGATAGAATGAGACTGTTTCAAAAAAAAAAAGTCACTAAGGTCCTTGTGGTCTGCTCTCTACTTAATATTTTCACCTAATTTTCTAAAATTACCTTTCTCAAATTCTATAATTTAGCTACATTGAATTACTGATATATCTTTAAATAGCCAAAAGATGCTGTTATTTCTCTTGATTCTGACTGTTGTCAGATTTTGAGATAATTTTATTCATGTTTAGAATGTTCTTTGTTCTTATCTTTACCTCATAAGGCCCAGGTATCAATTACACAGCATCTGTGATCGTGTTTCCTAATAACTCAAGCCTGGATTGGATGCCTCTCTGATGTATATTCACAGAATCTGGTGTTTTTTTGTTTTGGCACATAGTATAATATGTTGTAAGCTCCCATTTATTGTTTGCTCCACTAAGGTATAAACAGTTTGAGTGTAGAGCTTGTTTTCACCTTTACACCTACAGTGTACAGCACTGTGACTAGCATATATCAAGTGATCAACAAATATTTGTTGAATTAATGAATTGATAACTGTGTAAAACTGTCATGCTGAAAAAAGGAAGCCATCTGTTATGCTTGGCAACCGATAATCTCTGCCAGAACAGCTTCATCAGGGTTGAGCAGGTTAGAAATGAATGGAAAATAGACAAGTAGAGAAAATGTTAAATTTCTCTTTTGAGGAAATTAGATATAAAACAACATAATTCACAAGAGCAATAATAAAGAAATAATACACAGGAATGGTTTCTCAGGAGCCATGTAGGGCTCATTGGAAGAAAGCTAAAAATCTTAACTGGATGATATGAAAGAAGAATTGAACAAATGGTGAGACATAGCATATTTCAGGCCAGAAAAACAGTATGTTAAGGTAGAAATACTTTCCTAAATCAGTTTATTGTTTTAATGCAAATTAACTCAAATATTTCACTGAGAAATTAAAAAAAATTTTTTTTAACATTTTGTAAAAAAATTATAAAAGTAGCTGTTTGTCTAGAAAAGAATCAAATGAAGTCTCTCTTGCTAACTCTCCCTTTCTTATATGTGTGTATGTATAAATGTGTGTATCTTCACACATGAATATATATTTATACCCTCACACACATATATGCTTTTTTTTTTTACACATATGGACTCTTTCTTTACATATTCTTCAGCAACTATTTTATTTAACTTAGCAGCATAACTTGGATATCTTTCTGCATCAATACATATGGATCTACCTTATACATTTTTAAACTTCTACAAGGAAAACCTATCATACACACAAAGAAGTGCAAAAGTCATCCCTTCCTTATGTTCCTTTCTTATCATAGTCTCCAAAAGGTACCCATCATTGTGACTTTTTCTTTTCTTTTTTTTTTTTTAAGCATTGGTTAGTATTGTCCACTTTTGAACTTTACGCAGATGGAATCATGCAGTGTTATTTTTGTGTCTGGTTTCTTATAGTCAATATTACATTTATGAGAGTTTTGTAGTTTGTTTTTTCTTTCCATTGTGATGTTATATTACATGAATATAATATAATGAATAGATTTCTCTTTTAGTGGATATTTGGGTTGTATCCAGACTGAAAATATAAATAGAGCTGCTGGGAACATTCTTATACATGTCTTTTTGTGAACATATGCGCATATTTTTGTCTGGCATATACCTAGAAGTAAAATTACTGGGTGATAGGGCATCTATATATTTAGTTTTAGTAGATATTGCCAAAGAGTTTTCCAAATAATTGTAGTGTAGCAATTCAAACTCTCATAGCAGTGTGTGTTCCATATTTTTAAAAGACTTACAGTATCCTATTATATAAATATATCATAATTTTTAAAATATTGTTTTACTAGTATAATTAACTCTTCGATAAATATATATACTTATGTTTACTCATATGTTTATCTATAACCATATTAATGGTATATAATGTTAAAAATGACCAAATAATTTCAAAGTTGACTTGGAAAAATTAGTTTTACTAAAACAAAATTAGACAATGACATTTTTAGAAAGATGAATTAAATTATTTTATATAAGTTACAATCATTAAAATTGTAGCCCTAATACAGAAAAAACCTATACACCAACGAATAAGAAAGACTGTGTTTCAAACAGGAAATCTGAAATTAAACTGATGTTTTTTCTCTTTTTTTTGAGATATAGCCATGCTCTGTTGCCCAAACTGGAGTGCAGTGGCACAATCTTGGTTCACTGCAACCTCCGTCTCCTGGGTTCAAGTGATTCTCCTGCCTCAGCCTCCTGAGTAGCTGGGATTACAGGAACCTGCCAACATACCTGGCTAATTTTTCGTACTTTTAGTTGAGATGAGGTTTCACCATGTTGGCCAGGCTGGTCTCGATCTCATGACCCCAAGTGATCTGCCCATCTCCACCTCCCAAGGTGCTGGGATTACAGGCATGAGCCATTGCACCTGGCTAAACTGAATATTGAAAGCAGAGAGAATTTAATGCATGTAATGAGTTCCACAGGTGAGAAGAGACTGAGAAGTCACCCAAGCATGAACAACAGTAAGCTGCTGCTTTGCCTCTAGGTTAGAAGAGCAAAGGGAGAGGGTAGAATCCTAGAGTCCAGGGGCTAGGACATCTTGTGGAAGGTAGAGTCATGGTGGGCCTGTCCAAGCAGGGACAAGAGCCAGAGAAAAAGTGCAGCCTCTACCCAAGATACCACCTGAGGCAGAAAGATGGATGAAATACCTTCACTACTCTCTTCTCTCCACTAGCCTTTCCCATTATAAGCACTAGAAGCCAATTAATAAGTGTGTGTTGAAATCAGTGTGTATAGGTCTGTTTGAGGTGTGAGGAAAGCAGCAGAGGAGCAAGAAAGGGATACAGGACAGCTCAATAGAATATGTAGTGAAGGTGACATCACAGATCAAAGGAGACAGGAATGACTTAATAAATGCTGCTGACTTCATTGTTATCTACTATGAAAATTATCAGACTGATCTACACCTCATACTGTAATTAGAATAAATTACAGGGGTGTGAAAGACTTAAATGTAAACAATTAAAGACTACATAAAAAAGAAAATCATGTAGATTTTCTGGAAGAATGATTTACAGCACACAAAATCAACAGAATAAATCTAAAAAAATGGATAATTTAAATAGAAAAGCATTGTACGTAAAATAACCCCATAAATTAAGACATATAATAAATGGAAATATTATTAGTACACATATAAAAAGGTTAATACTTTTAATATGGATATACTCATAAATAAATAAGTGGACAAAAATTATCAACAGATACTTCATAAAAGAAGATAAATCTATGTTCAGCCAGTAAACATAGATAAAATAATATCCAAAATTCTCCAATAACCAAAGTAATACAAATTTAAATAAATATATACTTATATGACTATTAAGCTGACAAACATAAAATATTGTTAATACTAGAGTGTGGAAAAATAATGTAAGCTATAGCAATAAGGGACTGACAGCCATGAAAGTATTTGTAAAGAAATATTTGGTGACAAACATAATACTCTTGATATAATGATACAATAAAGTGAAAATATTAGGATTTAAGCTATATTACACCTTAGCTGAAATTTTATTACAAAATAGACTAGCTCACACATATAAATGAATAGAATGAAATATTAGAAGGAATATATCAATTTGTTAAAAAGTTAACCAAAATAATCATCTCTGGACCATGGGATTGCAGCAATTTTTACTTAATTATACATTCCTGCATTTTTCAAATAATCTACAATGAACCTTTAAAATCAGTAAAATGCAATGATGAGAGACAACAGTGAAGTGATGTAAAGAGATAGAGGGGCACACAGTTATGGAAAGATTATTTGCAAAGAAGGGAGAGATTTGCACAAGTTTGCAGGCTGAATGGAAAAAAGCCAATGAAAAGAACAAATTGAAGATTAAAAGGGCTGAAAGTTGCTGAAGAAAGGTCTTGGAGAAATTTGTTTGAGCTCTAGAGCTCTGAGGGAAAATTAGACTTGGGTAGGAGGCATGAGAAAAATAGCCTGTGGAAGCATGTATGAAAACCGAACCCCGAGGGAGTTCACTCTTGTGATCTTAATTTTCATTCTGTGTTTTTCAGGCTATATCTGCTGAGAGTGAGAAATGGTGAATTTACAGTGACTATTGCGAAGTTCTGGGTGTTGATGAAGAGAATGAGTGAGAGAGACTTGCTGAGGAAAGTAATAGGATTAACAGGTTGCCTGAAGGCTTCTTTGATGTTAGACATCTTTAATTTGTAAATGTGGCATCATTCTCTACAATTGCATGGGGTTTTTCAGCAAGAATATGTATTTTTAGAAATAAAGGCACTGAAAGTTTGGAATGCTCTCGCTGAGAATTTGCAGAATGGATACAGTTAGAAGACTGGTTAAGAGTTTGAAGGTGCAGAGAAACTGAAGTCCACTGGAATTCCGGCTGGGCAGAAGAGAAGTGAATTGTGGGATGTTGAGGGACAGTGAGATAGGTCTTTGGAAGCAGACTGTAGTAGTGGAGGGAAAGAGTCGCATGCCTATGCTCTTTGCCTTCACCTAGCACTCATAGCCTTTGCACCCAACTTTTGGCATTCACTGCACTCTGCCTTGTTTTAGTTGACTGTATTTTTCTCCCAACTCTTGTAAGTAGCTGCACATTCCTGAGGCACCTACCCCAGTGCTCTGTACTTGGCAGTGATTCAATTACAGTTGTTGGAGGAGTGAAGGAAACCAAATGTGTTGATTTTTAAAATCATGGCAAGTGCTTTTGGCTAAATTTAGAACTACTCTTTTGAAGATTGTGCACTCAAAAGTATTAATTAAATTGGCAACTGTGCCTGCCAGCAACATTAATGTGATACTCCTTGGGGAGGAGCCATTTGAAGGTGTTACTGGAACTATAGCAAGCTCAGAGTATGAATTTAACGGCTCTTAAAGAAGCTCCATCTTTTGAAGCTTCCAACTAATGGTGAAAAAGCCCTGCTTCATAAGCAGGTAGTTTGTTCTGGGTCGACTTTCTGGTGCTTTCAGGGCTGATAACTTTTGATTCTTTTTGCTCAGATAGTAGCCACTCAAGAGGGTGGCAGGGAACCTTCTACTTCTCCTAAAAGCTTGGTTTCAGAAAGTGAATTTGTTTGATACTGTATCTACAGGGTACACTCTACTTAATTCAAAGCCTTTCTTGTAAGTTTTCCATAATTTAGATATAAACTCACAAGATTCCAAGTTCTTATTTTATTGGAGGAGAAAGGACTAGGCATATACTGCTTTCTGATCATGGTGATGGGTGAAGCTAAAGAGGGAGGAAGAATGACAATTCCTCCTTTTTGTCACCTTAACTGTGGTTCTATATATATGCAGGCATACACACACCCATACACACTCATGCATTCTCGCTCACTTACTCATGCACTCACACAACCATTTTTCCAATCTTATTCTTTTCAGTTGAATGTTCACATCCTAACCCTGGTATTTAACTTTTAGTGTTTTCAAGGCTCCTTTTTATATATTCATGAATCTAGTAGACCTTATCCCAGAGAACATTCTTAATTATAGTCAATTGCCCCAAATTGGCTTTCTTGAATTTAAATACATTTGCCATTTCATTTTTCAAGATGAATTTGATTGAATGTCTTGCAGCGATTGATGCAAGCTCATTCAGAATATGTGAATAATAAATTTATTACTCTCTAGAAATAAGTAATAGATCACAAAATCTCTTTGGTTTAACATTTTGCTGTTAAAGATTAAGCAGTTCTTCTAAATAACTTAGCAGCTCTCTCAAATTTAAATTGTTTAGCTCTACGTTTAAGGAAACTATGGAAATTATTTCAGTTCCCTTGGGTGCAGTCATGCAATTTAGATTTAGCTGGCCTGCAGATTATTGTCATCTATGTTAATGTTTCTGTAATGAGAATGATCCAACTTTGCCATAACCTTTTAGGTCTTAACCTCCTTCATTTACATAACCTTTTACTTTTCATTTACACACGCTTTGCCATTTTAGGATTAATATGTCAGGCTTTTTCTGTTTTTTCCCACGACCTGACTTTTGTTGCTAAGAAAATCAATTCGTTTGTCTTATATACTGGAAAAACACGTTGTTCACAATAGATTTGTCAATATTTAAAGAAATGCTGGATATGATAACCAGAGAAGGGAATCGAATGGATTTTTGCATGACTACCATTTTTAAGTGTAAAAATTCAATAAAGTATTTTTACTCTTAAAAGTGTTGATTAAAATGTGATATTTGAAATGTCTACTATTAAATAAATGGTTTATATGTGTATTCAGTTCTTTGCTTCAAATAGAACAAGTTATAATTTAAAATAATACAAGTATCTATTATACTAAAAATATGCGTTAAAAACAAATACACATTGACCTTTTACATTTGAAATTATGTCCATTTATGTGTATTTTCTATAAAATATCCATGTCATTTATTTTATATATAGCTTCACCCATCACCATGATCAGAGAGCAGTATATTCCTTGTCCTTTCTCCTCTGATAACATAATATTTATAAGTATCGATTACAACAAAATAAAATCTTCCCCTTCCACATGGTGGGAGCTCCCTCCGGGATTTTCCCTCTGGAATCTCCTTCCACACTCTTTGTGGAAGCCTTTCTCCTCTTCTCCTTTCCTTCTCTTTCCTCTACCTAAACAAAATCACCTTTCTGCAACAACAACAACAAAAAATCTTAACTTGGACTTGCTCAACTAAAGATATAGTTAATAGGTTAACTATATGTTTCAAAAATTTAATGATAGAATTTATTTAAATAGAAAATATAATACTGGTGAAATGATTTTATTTTAAAGTAGCCTATTTACATATAGTATATTTTTTCTGTTATTAAAGATTTTATCCTATTTGTGATAATCTGAAGGAGAATCGCAGGGTGCACCATCTGGGTATCAGGGAGCACTCCTGAGGAGATGTCATTTGAGCTGTCTCAAATGGTGAATAGAAGTGAAAGGTAAAGAGTGCCTGGGGAGGCCTAATAATTTTAGAGCAATCTTTGTAATGTAAACCTGACATATAAATCCACCATACTCTCCCAAAACCTTATAATATTTTCCCGAATCTGCACCATGACCTATAAAAGCTGCATGATCTGGCTTCTGCCTTTCTCAGCAACTTCATTTTCCACCACCTTCCCTCACTCTTACCCCCAGCCGTGGTCGACTTGTTAAGTTTCACCACCTCACCATTGTCTCACTTCCTGCCTTTTAACATGCTGCTCATGTACTTTGGATAACTCTCCTTATCTCCTTTCTCCATCCCACTCCTCATTATTGGTGAATTCCACTTCCCTGCAGATCTTCAGCTTCTTCAGGAAAGTGGTATCTATCTCCCCAGAGGCTGGCTCTTCATTTACAGTTGAAGCATCTTATACTTCTTCCTCAGTCACTCTCATCACATTTGTGATTTCTTGTTTCATGGCTATATTCCTGGAAGGTGGACCTTGTGTCTCCAGTATCTAAATTGCTTTTACACTGTAGGACCAAGCAAATACTTATTGAATACATGAATGTGTATAAAACTTTAAATCCTTAAATTTTAAATATAATATTTATTCTTAGTCGATGTAAGAATTGCAGCTACCACTTACTGAGCATAAGTGTTAAGCACAGCCCAAGATGCCAAATGTGGTGGATATGAACCTCGTATTATTGATAAAACTGAGGTTTGGAAGTTCAGTAAATTACCCCAAGTCGGACTGTGGGTTGCTCTATTATGTTTGATGAAAGTAGACACTAAATTGTCTCAGTATGATCAGGAGAGAGAAAACACTATTTCTGGATGAAAAAGTGTTGATGTAGTTCACCTTAAATTGTAATACTTTTACATAAGTTTTATTTAAAATTCAAATTTTTATATATCATTATACTTATTCTCATTTAAAGTATTCAATTCATCAGTACTGTCAGTCCCGTACCATATATTAAGGAGCAAAGTAAGTGATAGACATACACCGTTTCACCCACTAGTGAGGCTACAATTTGAGTTGGGAGAGAGGCTTGGGAAAAGCATCTATGTTGTAGTTGAGGTAACCACAAAATCCTAAGGGTTATAGAGGAGTTATGCATATTCAACAGAAAGTAGAACAAAATGAGAAAGCAATGGAAATGTTAGCAAGAAGATAAGGCATAGGGTTCAAATATAGAATGTTCAAACTTTGATTAGTAAAAGTCTTAGAAAAATAGAAGCAAAAACAGTGTGTGCTTGGAGTTAGGATGGGGTGGTGGTGATGGAGAAGGAAGTAATAGTAAAGATACAGATAGAAGGAAATTATTTAAAATTGAAAAGGACACAAGTCTTCAGATTAAAAGGATCTGGATTCGCCAGGCAAAAAGATGACACCGGGACGACAAAAAGATCCCCACAAGGACATATTCTTGTAACATTTTACAGAGCACCAAGGAGAAAATACACTAAAAACTTCTCTAAGAATGTTTTTCAAATTTCTGAGAAAAAAAATGTTTTATTCTCAGATCATCAACCAAATATGATCGTGTGAAGACACTTTTAATTGTGCAAAATTCAAAATATTTATTCTTCATCAACTTTTCTCCGTGAATAACAGGATATATTCTAGCAAAACAGAAGAGTGCACAAAGAAAGGTGATATGGAACCCAGGAAACAGTGTATCTAACTAGTAAAGAAGTCAAAGAAATCCCAGAATTATAGTTTGCACAGTCCTAGATTGGAGGTGAAAGAAATAAGTTGATCTCTGGGGTTGGGGTGGGGGCATGGGGGAAGAAACTCTATACACAATGTAATTAAGAAGGAGGAAGACTATGAGTATGATGAAGTCACAAATTCAAGTACCAAGAAACAGAATTAGAAATGTCATGAAAAAATATGAAGTAAATTAAGATGTGACACAATTTTAAGTAATTGTAGAATGCTACAAAAATCAACTTGAAATTGATGTTAGAAACTCTATCAGTTATATAAATATATGCACAATTGTAGAAGTTGTATAGTTTCCATGAGACATCTGGCATCTGTTGTTGGAGAAGTCTGCAGATAGACAATGGTGAAGGAAAGACGTGTAAAACAGAGGCATGAGCATGCTGGAACTCACCAGTATGAGCTGAAATGTGCTAGGACAGACTGGAAGTGTGCCAGTCTCACCACCTTTCACTTTGACAATGTGTGTGTTCTGCAGAATAAACTATCACCTTTTGTCAGGGAGCTAAGCACACACTGGGCATAGAAGAAACTGAAAGAAGAAGAAACAGAAAGACATAGGGGAAGATGGAGCAGCTACAGGCTGGGCTTCTGCTCCTACCCAAAAATGTGAGCCAGTAAATAAGAAAATATGTAAGAGCCAAAACCTCCTGTTGCCTCTACCTTGATCTTCTGAGCATACAAACAATATATTTTCACTCTGCCTTCAAAATCTGACAAAAAATGTTTCTTTTGGCCCAATCTAACACAAATTATATAGGAAAAGGAATTCTAGAACACATAGGTCAGCCTAGCTAGTAGCTACGCATGAACACATTAGAAAGCCATCACAGTCTCTTTTGAGTGAGCCTGAAGGTTGTATTTGGTCCACAGAAAAAAGTAATGCAATCTTAATATAGTACTTGGTCCAACTTTAAAGAATATTTACACAATAAGGATAATGTAAATCCTGTTTCTGGGTCATTATATTTAGAGTCAATCTGTGAAAAAGTGCAGAAACCTGGGTCATGATTGCACGAAGGTAAATGTTAACAACCTTTGAAATATAAAAGGAAAAAGTAGGTGGTAGATGGTGGGACGTGGAGAGGACACTGGTATGGAAGAAAAGTTGAAGGAAAAGTAAAGAGCCAAATATCTTAAGTTTTTCTTCTTTTTAATTTTTTTCTTGCCAGAAAACATTTTACTATGTCTTAATTTTTAAAGTGTAGAGATAAGGGATCCTACCTAAAATCCACAAAACAAGAAATAGAGGTTAAAGATATTATTTAGTTACAAACGTAAGCAATAGGAGAATTGAAGAGAACCATCTAATTATGAACATTAAGAGAAGACAGAAGAAAAGAATAAATATGGTAAATCTCTGTTAAATCAATAATCTAAGGTATTTAGAAGTATATTATTCAGTGTTATTAAAACAGAATGGTTAAGAGGTTGTTTGGGGTAGTAGATGTGAAATAGGGAACAAAGTAGAAGGATACTGTTGCTTTTTATCATACATTTTTTTGTAGTATTTGATTAATACCTTATTAGGGTTCTCCAGAGAAACATAAAAAAGAGGATATAGATAGATTTTATCTATATAGATGTAAGAGGAACTTGTTACGAGAACTGGCTCACATGATTATGGAGGCCGAGAAGTCCCAGGAGGTACTATTTGCAAGTTTGAGAGCTAGGAAAGCTGGTGCCCTGGGACCTGCTCTGATGTCCACGGGCAGAAAAAGATTGCTGTGACAGCTTAACAAGGGAGAGGTAATTTGCCCTTCCTTTGGTTTTTTGTTCCATTTGAACTCTCAACTGATTGGATGATTCCAACCCATATTGGTGAGTCCACTGATTCAAAGGCAAATCTTTTTTCTGAAAAGCATATAGATACACCCAGAAATATTGTTTTATGAATTATCTGGGCATCACATAACCCAATCAAGTTTCTACATCTTCCACATCGAGCTAATCATCACAGCTAGTTAGAATAAGCATGCATTACTTTGAATGCAATAATTTATTTTAGAGGAGAGAAAATTGAAGAGGTCAGAGGATAGGGTCTTCCTTGGTCAAATCTTTCTTCAATGAAAGGGGCAAATGTGAGAGAACCAAGAAAAAAAGGTGAAGTGCATTTAGACCTTTAAGATGATTATCTAATAGCTGTTAATTTTTTAACAAGTTTAAATAATAGAAACTATCTTCACTGTGACTTCAGAAATGATGCTGGCCACTATTCTACAATGATAGTAGAAATAGCTGTCAAACCACTCCTTCACTTCGAAAGAATAAATGAATTTGATAAAAACTTACAGCAAAATCCATTGACTATGATTTTATAAATGTGAAACCCTAATACATTTTATTATATTACTGTGTCTTATATATTAATTTTAAAAATATCATTGTAATAAAATAATGAAATATAATAAATATATAATATTATGTGATGCTAGAAAAATTCAGCCATAAAACCAGAAACTAGAATGAGAAAAATTAACATCTAAATATTTGCATGCTTGGCATTTTGCAGAATAAACCAAATTTTAAAAAGAAAATTTTTTGTCAATATAATGTAACAATGTTTTATCAAATTCACAATAGATATTAAATTATTTTTCTGAATAGACTATTAATACTTAAAATGAATTACATAGATATTATGTGGTTATAATATTTACAATTATAGTTTTACCTTCCCATTTATAATTGCTTATCATTATGTTCAAGAGCATTGGTCATCATTTTACAGATTCTAAATATTCTACTTATTTTTTCCAATTATTAGTTTCTATACATTTTCTGGACTAATTATATTACTAAAATACAGAAGAACTGTGTAAATTTTATTAACATTGATACTAGTATATTTTAAACCTTGCTTATTTCCTATCTTTATATATCTTCCTTTGATTAAACATCTCTGAATTATCAAGTGCACCACTATTAATTTCAACAAGCTAGTTTAAATCATTTATTCTGCTGAAATGCTATATTACATAACTAATTTTGCAAATCTGTTAGTGTTTAATTTGTCTTCCAGAAACTATGATAGAATAATTATGCTTTGATCTTGTAAATTAGCCAAATGGAGTATTGTTTGTAATATAATTTAAATGAAAACTGTCATTACATTAAATAGTGTTTCTTGGCTCATTGCTTAATGGACCTCAGTTTGCGTATTGTTCATGGGTTAACAGTACAACTGGATCCACTGGGGCTAACAGGAACAGAGAAACGCCCTTGTCCTCACAATGTTTTCACTGCATAGGAAATAATAAAATCAAATCAATCTATTTTTAACACAAATTTCAAAGTTTAATTTAAGAGTTTATAAGGTAGAGTTTTAAGATGTATCTGTATGATGATGATGATGATATCAGTGAAAAGTAAAAATGTTAACATTGCCTCCTCTTTTGGGATCTGTCGGAGCAGTCTCATGGCTCTGGGATTTCGTAAATGACAGTGACCATCAGACTCATGCGTGTTAACTAGCGATGAACCTTGGTTCCAATCCTGGGCCCTTTTATTTCCTGGAACTGTTTCATCCTTAAAACTATCAACTCTAATATTCCATCCTCTGACCAATTCATATTCATTTAAATCTTTTCACTTCCTTATTTCTGCTTAAACAAGGCTTTCACTTCATCAAGACCTTGGTGTTCTTAACCTTTTCATTTTCCCTAAACCAAATTTATTCAATAAAATTACAATTTACTGTGCACTTAGATTGGCCAAGTGCTTTACGTGAATTGTCTGATTTAAGCCATTTGATGTGAAGTAGGAATTATTATCCCATTTTACATATGTGGAAATTGAAGCATAGAGAGGTTAAATAAATTGTTCAAGAGAAGTGGGAGGACATAATTTAAATTCAGGTCTAGTTTCTTCCTATGCTATATAGCTCTTACACTTTTACTACTTTCGACATTCACTCTTGCCCATATCTCATTTCAACCACTTTCTCTTTCTCTCTCTTTTCTTTTTGCCACTGGTCTCTATTCCTTTATTCTCCAGTTTTGACAGCCACTGACATTTAAAAAGCATCCTATTCCATTATCCAAGCCATCCACCTTCTTTCTTCCTCAACCTGAGTTGCCAAGCCCTGCTGGAGGAATGGCACGTTCATGAGTACAGATGCCATACCCATTCACTGTCTCTAGTTCCCACTGATCTCCAACACTGCCTAGCTATGTGTGCTTTATCGGCTTCCTTCTCAATTCCACACTGAATTTCTTCAAACTTCCTGCTGCAGTATTACATACTCATTCAACTAACCCAAAGGATTGGATTGTCAATCCAACTCACATAAATGAGAGACCTTCTTGGATTAATTTCAAGAATAAAAGCAATCAAGAAGCACAGATGAAGTATGAAGAGGTCTGAGACATCTGTATGGCTCTCAAAGTTTGTTGTTTCTGCATTAGACACGCACAGTGTGTGGTTCAGATTAATGGATGAGGTCTCATGGGTTATTACTTTATATAGCAGGGAACATTTAGGTTATAAAATATCTCCAATTTATGCCTCAAATTAGTCACCTAGCTTGCATGATATTTTCCAGAGTGCCATGCCCCATAAATTTATAGAACCTAGATTTATCATAAGCAAACCTAAATGAGGAACATCCTCCTAAGAGAATTCCACAAATAAGAGCTTTCCTTCTACCAAATATCATCAGTCTATTTACAAGGAGTTCAGCTATCAACATGTCTAAAAGAGTCATTAGAACACTTTTCTTCTCCAAAAGTTTCCTCTGACCTGTCTACAAACACACACAGACCACCTGCTTTAACTCCTTCCTACAACTCATTTTTAGCCAAGATCTCTACTTTCATTTTATAAAAAATTAAAGCATCTCAGATAAAAAAAGTCCAACTTCCTGTTTTCAGTCATACATATTATTAGACATTCACTCTCCCCTTTTCCTTTAGCCTGTGTGGAAAACTATCCTTTATTTTGTCCAAAGTTGATCTTTGTTTCCATGATCTGTTTCTCCTTGCTTTTTCTCTCTTCAGAGACTCTGGATATTTTATTAACCAACCTCAACTTTACCATTCTTAATCAGCAAAAACTTCTTCTTAGCAATAATTTATCTATTACTTCTACAATGCTGGTTATGTGACAGGAATTTTACTAACTCATTTAATATAACAACTGTATGAAGTAAATGCTGTTAGTGTTGTCAACTTAGTTATGAGGACCGAGTATCAGAGAGGTTAAGTAACTTTTTCAAAATCACACTGGTAAGTGATGACTCTAGGATTTGAACAAAACAGTCTACGTTGTGTTGAAAGTACCTTTCCTAATGTCTATTTTAAAATTATTATTATGAATACATTTCAGATTTATAGAAAAGGTGCAAAAACAGATCAGAGAATGTACTTGTAACTAACTGTACATAGCTACTTTTTTAAAAAAACGTATGAACCAACCTCTGCTAGCTTCAAACTTTTCTTCTGCAGCTTCCTCCCTCTCTCAGTCTTAAAAGAATTAAAGGGAGACAGGGTCTTGCTTTGGATTAGGGATTGGCTTATGGGAATGTTGTGGCTGGTTGGATCTTTTATCGAAAACCACTAAAACTTTTCTCCTATCAGCAATATGGCCATTTCACTTTTCTTTTTATCTTTTTAAATCATTCATGTGTTCACTAAAGTAGCACATTTATTTTCCTTCGAGAACTTTTCCTTTGCATTCACAACTTGGCCAACTATTTGGCACAAGAGGCCTTGCTTTTAGCCTGTCTTGGCTTTGACATGCCTTCCTCACTAAGTGAGATCCTTTCTAGCTTTTAATTTAAAATGAGAGACAGGAGAATCTTCCTTGCACTTGAACATTTAGAGTCTATTGTGAGGTTATTGATTGGCCTAATTTCAATATTGTTGTGTCTCAAGGAATAGGAGGCCTGAAAAGAGAGAAAGAAATGGGGAAGTGACAGGTCGGTGGAGCAATCAGGACACACACAACATTATTAAGTTCACCATCTTATATGGGCATCCATATAAGGTTCATGGCACCCAAAAACAATTGCAATAGTAACATCAAAAGTCACTGATTACATATCACCACAATAGTTATAATAATGAAAAAGACTGAAATATTGCTAAGATTATCATAATGTGACACAGACACATGAAGTGAGCCATGCTGTTGGAAAAATGACATGTATAAATTTGTTCAATGTGTGGTTGACACAAACCTTCAATTTGTAAAAAACACACTATCTGCAAAGCATAATAAGGTAATACACAATAAACTGAAACATGATAAAATGAGGTTTGCCTATATTTCAAACATATTTTGGAGGGAGAGGAATGATATAATTACTGTCCTCATATTTTTAAAGAGTGTCATAAAGGAAAGGATTAGATGTATTCTGTGAAGCACTATAGAGCAGATCCAGAAGTTTCAAGAACTAAGGTCCTTTGATTGAAACTAATTAAACTGAAACAATTTCAACAGCAAAGATACTTAGAAATGGAATGAGTTGTGTTGAAAATTATGAGTGCTTTATACAGAAGTTTCCAGCTTTAGGTAGGTGGTTGAGCTAGAATATTTTCAAGTTCCCATTCAACTCTACATTATATAATTCTGCAATTTTCTTTTATTATACACAGATAAAATTGCTTATAGATATTTTTCAAATCTAGGGGCACCGATTAATATTGTTTTGATTTAAATATATTTATCATAAGATTCTTGTAGAGACAGCTGAAATATTTACAGGTTGAGCATACAGAATAAGGCTAATTATAAACTGGAGGTGGCCTACAGAGTGTTGGAGAGGAAAGTGCAATAATTTTAGAACTTCGGCTAGCAATGATCACAAGAGGCTACTAATGTTCACAGATCATTTTATATTTGACTTTAATAATCAGGATCATCTGCTATGAGTTCAAATAATGAGGCATTTTATTTTTCATGAAATATGAATCCTTAAATCTGTTTACTTTCATTTTATGTTATTATAATAGTATTATTCTTTCTTTCCTGAAAACTACTTGATAACACTGAGTAGTCAACCATCAGATTGATATTGTGTCCCACATAACTTGGAAATTATGTCTTATGGAATGGGGAGAAGAGCTCAGGGAAGGAGAAAGCATATTATTATAACTAGCACTAGTTCCATGTATTTTTTCGCTGGTTGCCAGTACTTTTTACAGATGAGGTCTTGAAACTGGATGAGAGTCAAATAATTTGGGATAATAAATAATGCCAGGTGCAGATCAGGCCCAATTTCTTTTAAAAAACTTTGAATTCAACATTTCAAATAACCAAAATATGTTAAAGTTGGAAACTGATCAGAATAGCTGGTTAAGGCAGATACTTTGAAGTAACTGATGAAGCTCCATATAACCAGAGCTTTTTGGCATGGCCTAGAAAAATAGTACAACATAAACTCTAAAATGATTTTCATCACTAGGGCATCTTGACAACCAATTAGGAAGAGTCAAAGTCTAACCATTGTAAAAAATGTTGCAGTTTTTAAAGTACTAAAGTCCACCAATATGGATTTCTTACTTAGGTAATAATAATTACTCACATTTATTGGGTAATAATATGTCAGGTATATTTCAAATGCTTTGTTTATGATGTTTTATTTAATTTTCATCTAAATCCTATGAGGAGATTATTTGTTCCATTTATCAGACGAGAAAACTAAGGGTCTGGGCTAAGATTTTCAAACTTAGGCATCTGGAGCAGCCTCATAGAGCTGCTGGAGGAAAATAAAGAAAAGTTTGAAAGTTATTTCTATGAGTTGATTTCCTTTACAATTAGTTTCAATGACTTCAGTTGTACTAGATTTTTGTCTTTTTTAGACAGTATAAGTCAAATTTGACTGGTATTTGATTTGTGATGATGTATTAGTTCCATACTTTTAACCTTTTTCATGTTTCCATACTTTTTTGTCTAGGAACCAGATATTGATTTCAATGAAAACTATTTTCTCTAAAATAAGATATCAAGCTCAAACAATTCTCTCTTTCCAAAGACATGAATACCATGCTAACACAATATCTGATTTGTTTATTATTTCCTTCAAATTTTATCTGGCAGTTTAGTATCATGTCGTCATTTATAAAATATGTGTAAATATATTATGTTTAAGATTTTATTGAAATTCTAGTTGACTGAAATGATGTTTTGAAAATCACCTTTTATCTAAGATATTCAAATACTTTGCAGTCATTCAAATTAGAGTTCTGGAAGGTAATAAAGTAGGCCTAAAAGAGAAGTCTTTTATGTATTTTGCTCTTATCTTCATATTTTATATCTTATGGAGAACAAGAGGGAACAACAAAATCATATAATTGTTTTAAACCTTTTCTTTTTGTGTCTGTTCAACATTTCTTATCTGCCTTCCGTCATAGGAAGAACACACTGGGTGTGTATAGGTAGGATCCTTCAGCTCCCTGCTTCTGTTATGGAAGCTGAATGAGAAAATTCCTCTTTCCCTAGCCCTTGGCAGACAGAAATCATGATGATAGAGTTTTGAATGAAAGTGTGGTGTGCTATTGTACTGACGATTCAACTGTTGCGTGCAATGTTAGTGTCTTGGTGAGAATGTTCGTAATACCTAACTTCTAAAATCCCTCTGGGTCTCACATATTTTCCAGAACTACCTTCCACCAAATTGCAGAGTTTTTATTCTACCAGTAATTTCCTTTGTTGCTTGTGACAGCCAGTTGTTTCTGCGGCTTGCCCCAAGGGCCCTACAATCATCAACTTGCACCTGTGAGAAGCCTGCTAATGCAGCATCGTGGAAATTGGCTGACCTGCTTCTGGTAGGTCATATATCGAATTCATTCTCGATGTAATGAAGAATAAAATTCTACCTCATCCTTTACTAAGCCTTAAGCACCATGACTGAACAAAATAAATATGTAAATATCTATGACAAATATATTTTTAAAATATCAAAACATTGAGACAGTTTTGAAATCACTGAGGAAATAAGCCTTTATTACTAAAGTTGAGAAAAAAACATGATCCTTGTCACCAAACATGTCTATTTTTATGGTATGGTTTTGTCTTCTACAGAAACTATTTTATGCGAGGGTGATGCTACAGACCTACTCCTGACAGGCAACTTTTAGTCCTCAGTGTTCTCCCTGCAAGAGTCACTTGTGTTAGCTTTCAAGGAGCCTTTTATTTTAAACAACAGCAAAACAAATCCATTCAAACTGTCGTGATTTCTGAAAAACTACTTTTTCCCCCCTCCTTTTTATGATGTCTTCTGGGAAACTGAAATGCAATTTGGAAATAAATGACAGCTCAGGACTCAATTTTCTAGCTCTAAAAGGAATTCTGTGCACAAATTTTTAAGTTCAGGTTGAAGCATTTAGGTTTTAATTACAAAAGGAGTTCTAAATTTGTTATAATGTCTTCTTTCTTTTTGATGAAAACAGACATTAAATTATACAAAAGGAGATGCTAACATCTTACACCACCCTCACATATTAGAATTTCTGTTCTGTGTCAGCTTTGTGTTCACAAGAACTCCTGCCTGTTTTTCCCCTAGTCATCGAGAAAATTCAGCACATTACCTACTGCTGTTATTTATATATAACTTGGCTAATGAAAATTTAATAGTTTTTAAACCAGTAAAATATAGATGAGGACTAGAGAACCAATGACTGCTGCTATTCAGAAAGGGTTTGAGCTTTCCTTCTCCTGCGCTAATATCTATCCAAATACAACTCCATTAATGCTAATTATTGTAAGTGATTATTTTCTATGTGGAAATTTATTTTTCTATTTAATGATAAAAACTAAATATTTGTACACATGGAAAATTACTTTGACTACAGGATCTGATAGATATTTGAGTTACTCAGACAAATGATGATTTCTGTAAGTGGTTTGATCTCATTGTAAACTAAATTAGTAAATTCACTTTAAACGCTCAGATTTTTCATGTTGGTATGACTTACTCATTTAATCAGAAAATATTTATGGTCTGCCAGACAATGTGTTAGGCATGAACTTATATGACATTTTCTTTATCTTGTATCACTTGTTCTATTATCTTCAAAGCTAAACTGAGCTAATACTGTGGTATTATGCATTTTATATTAAAGCTGCATGAAATTTATACTACATTGTGCTGGTTTGATTGGTGTAATGACCTAGGAGTTGTTAAATTCAAATTAAACTAATCTTATTTTTGAGAGTAACAAATTTTCTAATTCTCTCTCTCTCTATTTTTTAACGTTAAGTTCTGGAATAACTTTAAGTGCAGAATGTGCAGGTTTGTTACATAGGTATACACGTACCATGGTGGTTTGCTGCAACTATCAACCCATCATGTAGGTTTAAAGACCCATATGCATTAGCTATTTGTCCTAATGCTCTCCCTCCCCTCTCCCACACCCCCTGACAGGCCCCAATGTGTGATGTTCCCTTCTCTGTGTCCATGTGTTATAATTGTTCAACTCCTACTTATGAACGAGAACATGCAGTGTTCGGTTTTCTGTTCCTGTGTTAATTTGCTGAGGATGATGGCTTCCAGCTTCATCCATGTCCCCACAAAAAACAAAGTCTCATTCTTTTTTATGGCTGCATAATATTCCATGGTGTATATGTGCCACATTTTGTTTATCCAGTCTATCATTGATGGGCATTTGTGCTGGTTCCATGTTTTTGCTACTGTAAATAGTGCTGCAATAAACATATGTGTGCATGTATCTTTACAGAATGATTTATATTACTTTGGGTATATACCCAGTAATGGGATTGCTGAGCCAAATGATATTTCTGGTTCTAGATCCTTGAGGAATTGCCACACTCTCTTACACAATGGTTTAACTAATTAACATTCCCACTAACAATGTAAAAGCATTCCTATTTCTTCACAGTCTAACCAGCATCTGTTGTTTCCTGACTTTGTAATAATGGCCATTCTGACTGGTGTGTTATGGTATCTCATGGTGGTTTTAATTTGCATTTCTCTAATGATAAGTTACATTGTGCTTTTGTCTATATGTTTGCTGGCTGCATAAATGTTTTATTCTGAAAAGTATCTGTTCATATCCTTTGCTCACTTTTTGACGGGGTTGTTGTTTTTTTTTTTTTCTTGTAAATTTAAGTTTCTCATAGATTCCGGATATTATACTTTTGTCAGATAGGTAAATTGCAAAAACTTTCTCCCATTCTGTGGGTTGCTGGTTCACTCTGATGATAGTTTCTTTTGCTGTGCAGAGCTCTTTAGTTTAATTAGATCCTATTTGTCAATTTTGGCTTTTGTTGCAATTGCTTTTGATGTTTTAGTCATGAAGTCTTTGCCCATGCCTATGCACTGAATGGTATTGCCTAGGTTTTCTTCTAGGGTTTTTATCGTTTGGGGTTTACATTTAAGTCTTTAATCCATTGTGAGTTAATTTTTGTATAAGGTGTAAGGAAAGTGTCCAGTATCAATTTTCTGCATATGGCCAGCCAGTTTTCCTAGCACCAATTATTAAATAGGGAATCCTTTTCCCATTGCTTGTTTTTGTGAGGGTTTGTCAAAGACCAAATGGTTGTAGATGCGTGGTTGAGGCCTCTATTCTGTTCAATTGGCATATATATATACATATATATGTGTGTATATATATATGTATATGTATATATATACATATATATGTATATATATATGTTTTGGTGCCAATACCATGCTGTTTTTATTACTGTAGCCTTGAATTATAGTTTGAAGTCAGGTAGTGTGAAGGCTTAAGCTTTTCCTTTTTGCTTAGGTTTTTCTTGGGTATACAGGCTCTTTTTTGGTTCCATATAAAATTTAAAGTAGTTTTTTCTATTTCTGTGAAGAATGTCAATGGCAATTTGATGGGAATAGCATTGAATCTATAAACTACTTTGAGAAGTATGGCCATTTTCATGATATTGATTCTTCCTATGCATGAGCATGGAGTGTTTTTCTATTTGTTTTTGTCTTCTCTTATTTCCTTGAGCAGTGGTTTGTAGTTCTCCTTGAAGAGGTCCTTCATGTCCCTTGTTAGCTGTATTTTTAGGTATTTTATTCTCTTTGTAGCAAATGTGAATGGGAATTCATTCATGATTTGGCTCTTTGTCTATTGCTTCTGTATAGGAATGCTTGTGATTTTTGAACATTGATTTTGCATCCTGAGACTTTGCTGAAGTTGCCTATCAGCTTAAGGAGTTCTTGGGCTGAGAAAATGGGGTTTTTTAAATATAGAATCATGTTATCTGCAAACAGAGACGATTTGACTTTCTCTCTTTCTATTTGAATACGCTTTATTTCTTTTTCTTGGCTCACTGCCCTGGCCAGAACTGCCAATACTATGTTGAATAGGAATGGTGAGAGAGGGCATCTTTGTTTTGTGCCAGTTTTCAAAGGGTATGCTTCCAGCTTTTGCCCATTTAGTATGATATTGGCTGTGGGCTTATCATAAATAACTCATTATTTTGAGATATGTTCCATCAATACTTAGTTTATTGACAGTTTTTAACATGAAGGGATGTTGAATCTTGTTGAAGGACTTTTCTGCATCTATTGAGTGAAGAAATGGATAAATTATTGGACACATTCACCTTCCCAAGCCTAAACTAGGAAGAATTCAAATCCCTGAATAGACCAATGACATTTTCTGAAATTGAGGCAGTAATTAATAGCCTACCAACCAAAAAAAGCCCAGGACCAGATGGATTCACAGCTGAATTCTACTAGAGGTACCAAGAGGAGCTGGTACCATTCCTTGTGAACCTATTTTAAACAACTGAAAAAGAGGAACTCTCCCTAAGTCATTTTATGAAGCCAGCATCATCCTGATACAAAACCTGCCAGAGACACAACAAAAAAGAGAACTTTAGGCCAGTATCTCTGATGAACACTGATGCAAAAATCCTAAATAAAATGCTGGCAAACTGAATCCAGCAGCACGTCAAAAAGCTTATCCACTGTGATCAAGTCAGCTTCATCCCTGGAATACAAGGCTGGTTCAACATATGCAAATGAATAAGTGTAACCATTACATAAACAATCTAATTCTTAAAATAAGTGTTTTTTAGGCCAATTTAGTGAAAATGTTTGGTCAAATTTCTTAGTAAGAATATACTGAAAAAGTCATCTTTCAGAATTACCTTTTCATTAAAAGAATCAGAGAAAATTGAATTGTACCACAATAATTTTAAAAAATTATTTTAATATCTATATTAGCTGGAGATCATTCCAAAATGAGTAGTCTTTAGTAACTGTAAGCTAGTAATAATTTTTAAAGAATATATTATTTACTCAGTGATTATCCTCAAATAATCACTACTCTTCAGTTTTGGAATGAAGGTCAAATGCTACTCTCTGAATTCTTTCATAATTCCTGTGGTGAGAATTAATTAATCTCTCCATTGTCTTTCAACAGCATTTTTATACCCTTATTACCACATTTAATACCTTGAATTTTCATTACTTTTTATCCTGTCTTCTACACAGGACTATTCAGAGGTAATGTTTTATTCATAGCTGTGTTCCCACAGAGCCAGTCACAGAGTAGGCAATCAATAAATGTTGTTGAATGAAATGAGTACATTTACTTGAGTAAATATTTTATTCATTTCTCATTTCCTTATTCTATTTTTTTTGTTCTTATTTCTTAAGGCTTATCTTTCCCTGTCTTCTCATGGCATTTCCCACCTTTGTAAATGTTTACCTTACTCCCTTTGCCTCCTTATTGCCACCTTAAGAAATTTCCACTCCTTTCTGGAATTCCTTCATCTCTTTTCCTTGTTTTAAATGCCCCATACCAGCTCTTGTCTGAGACTGGAAATCCTTCATGAGGGCATCCCTCATTTTTTGGAATCTAAAATCTTCACTGTCAAAGCATAACCCTGCAATAATAATTACTGACTGCAATTTATTATATTAAGAGTGTTGGCAACATTCTACACTAATCCAAAATGATGGTCTCATGAAGGAATTAAGAAATAGGCACACTCTTACACAGTTGGTGGGAATGTAAATTAGTTCAACCATTGTGGAAGACAGTGTGGCGATCTCTCAAGGGTCTAGAAATAGAAATTCCATTTGACCCAGAAATCTCATTACTGGGTATATACCCAAAGAACTATAAATCATTCTACTATAAAGACATATGCACACATATGTTCATTGCAGCCCTGTGTACAATAGCAAAGACCTGGAACCAATCCAAATGTGCATCAATGATAGACTGGACAAAGAAAATATGATACATATACACCTTGGTCATAAAAAATGATGAGTTTGTGTCCTTTGTAGGGACTTGGATGAATCTGGAAACCATCATTCTCAGCAAACTGATAGAAGAACAGAAAGCCAAACACCACATGTTCTCACTCATAGGTGGGTGTTGAACAATGAGAACACGTGGACTTAGGGAGAGGAACATCACACACTGGGGGAAGGTGGGTGGGGGGTAGGGGAGGGACAGCAGCAGGTGGGGAGGGTGGGGAGGGATAACATGGGGAGAAATGCCAGATATAGTATGCATCTAAAGTAAAAAAATATATAAAAATAAAAGATTTTAAAAGGTGCAAATAAAATGAAACTTGTGTAATTAAAAAAAGAGAAGGTTTTGAAAAAAAGCATGTTTTAGAAAACTGCTGTCTTGCTTAGTGATAAGACAAGGCCATGGTAATACACCCAAAGAGATTCTACCACTTAATATAGAGATTTAGGAGACTTTACCACTTAAATGAGTCCAGAGGCGAATTGTTTTGGGGTCCTGCTTATACACTTGCTTCAAAGTTCCCAGACTTCTTAAATATAGCAACTAAATCCTAGGGCCTGTGGGGGAATACTCTCAGTCTATTGTTAGGTCCTTACTCCCCTCTTCGATCAACATTGTGGCAGAAATTCGGGCATTCTGGGAACCCCATTGTTACAGGAGAGTAAGAAAATTAATTTATGCACAAATTATGTCATAACTTAAAAGAAACCCCGTCTCTACTAAAAATACAAAAATTAGCCATATGTGGTGGTGTGTGTCCATAGTCCCAGCTACTTGGGAGGCTGAGGCAGAAGACTCACTTGAATCTGGAGGCAGATATTGCAGTGAGCTGAGATCGTGCCACTGCACTTGGGCCTCAGTGACAGAGCAAGACTTCCTCTCAAAAAAAAAAAAAAAAAAAGTAACCAGGCTAACTTAATTAGAAAACTTTTATGGGTCTGTATTTTTAAGTTTGTACTTTATCTTCCTCCTCCCTGTTTTCTTTCTTCATCCTTTCCTCCCTCCCTGCTTTGTTCCTTCTTCCCCATTCTTGCTCCTTAGGTGTGGAGTTCTCTTGGTTTGTGGCACACCATCACTGTTAGTCCTCTCAAGACCCTTCTCTTGTTATGCTAGCATACTCCTTTCAACACTATTGCCCTTCAATTGTTCTCCCCTATATGGACAATGGGTTAATATATAATATTTATAATAATGTTTTACATGCCATAAAAGTTATTCCACCATCAATCCCATTGTATATTTTACTCTTTCCATATTATAATTTTAAGAATTACTTCAAATGCTGAATAATGTTCTGTAGTATATAACCTCTACCTATTCACATTATCCTTTCAGTCCCTCCACGGAGGGACATCTAGGTGGTTCCAACTCCCCTGCAATATGCATATTCTTGTATGTCACTCATTGATCATTTCTTTGGTGAGGGAATTCCAGTAAAGGGGTTCTTGGACACAGGGTATACTTTTCCTTAATATCACTAAGAACTGCCATATTGTTCTCCAAAATAGCTACACCATTCTATAAAACATTAGCTGAACCATGGTGGTTTCTGCTTCCCGTAGCATCATCAACACTCAGAGTTTTTCCAGCACATATTTTTTAGTGTTTAAAGTGGGATCTCATTGTTTTGATTTACTTTATTCTTATTATGAATGATAATGACATTTCTTCACATAATTATTTAACATTTGGGCTTCCTCTTTTCTTGACTGTTTTTCAGTTTTGGGTTTCTTGTCCTTTTCTGATTTTCTTTAGGTAGTTCCTCCTACCACACCCTCACTCCACCATATATCGTTCAACTTTTAGATGCTGCAAATATCTTCTTCTATAATGTCATCATTTTTTCCCTTTGTCTATGATCTTCTTTTTTTAACAAATGAATACATTTTGATGTATTTAAATCTCTCTCTCTCTCTCTCTATATATATATATATATGTACACACAGTTTTATTTAAAGATTATAATCTTGTTGTCTCATTTAAGAATTTTCACGTGTCTGAATGCTGGTAGGCAAGATGCTAACCTCCCTTGTCGATTTTGCTCAGTTTTTAAAAAGTCAACATAACTATTCATGGATCTGTAACCAGATATTTTGGCTTTATAATAATATGTTATGTCCTGTCAAAAAAATATCTAGCCAGATTTTAATTTTGATTGCACTGCTTTTATATATAATTTTTCGAGACAGAACTCAACAATATTAAGTCATTCTTTATATATGTAGAGAATATATTTTCATATATAGATTATTATGTCTGTCAATATTTTTGCAATATTTTGCAATACTTTTCAAGAGGTTCTATAAATTCTCTGTGAATTCATATGCATTGTACAATGTTTGCTATTATTGAAAAGTGCTATTTTGTTATCTGCTTAGAAAATATGCTATAGAATTGTAAGTTTATTTTGCATTGCTCTGACAATGTATTGCTGGATACTGCTTTTTAAATAGAATTTGGTTGTCTCTTTTTAATTGAAAATTTGAATTTATTTATAATTACATTTATTGACATGTTGGGACATAAAAATTCAACCTTACTTAAAATTTTCTCTGTAAAGAATTTTTGTTTTCTGTTTTTTTTCTACTTTGTATTGGATAAACCAAGTTTTCTCTTGCTGATTAAGATGTTATATATATTTTCTCTTTTTTGTATTATTGTCACTAGCATTTTAATGCACATTTAAGGTTAATTTTTCTAGCCAATTTTATGAACTTATCAATATTTATATATATCCTGAAATGAGACAAATATTTTCTACTTTTCACCTTTCTACCTTTGGTTCTGCTACTGTGTTGGTAGAATATAAGTTCTAAAATTTTAGTTTTGTGTTGAAATGGATTTCCATTTTCTTTCACTCGCTCTTTAGCTTTTCTTCTATTTCTTCTCTTTTTCGCTTGCTTTTATTTTTTGAGACAAAATTTCACTCTTGTCACCCAGGCTGGAGTACAATGGTGCAATCTAGACTCACTGCAACCTCTGCCTCCTGGGTTCAAGAGATGCTCCTGCCTCAGCCTCCCAAGTAGCTGTATATTTAGTAGAGAAGGGGTTTCACCATGTTGGCCAGGCTAGTCTTGAACTCCTGACCTCAAGTAATCCACTCACATTGGCCTTCCAAAGTGTTGGGATTACAGGCATGAGCTATGTGCCTGGCTTTTGCTTGCTTAAAAAAAAAAAAGTCAATTGTGGTCCTTGATCTTATATACAACTATAATTATTTAAGTCACTTTTTAACCCATTTTTTCAATGTCTCTAGTCATACTCTACTTTTTATTGTAATATTTCCTTAATTAATATTTTCAGAAGATCTTTATTACTCACAGAATCTCTCAAGCTTTGAATGTATATCTTAATTTCACTCTTACATTTAAATGACAGCCTGAGAAGTTATAATATAATAAAATCAGAGTTATTTTTCTTCCATATTTTGAAAATATTTCTCCATTGTCTTTTATTTCTTGGGTTTTTGTTGAGGAGTCAAATGTCAACCTCATTATCATTTCTTTTTTGGGTAGTCTGTTCTTTCCTTCAGAAGCTTTTAGAAATTTCCCTTTGTCTTCGATAACCTTGAATTTCACTGTAATAAGCCAGGGTATAAGATGCTTATCTATCATTTTTTTTTTCTTTTTTTTGTCATGCTAAGAATCCATTCATTCTTTTTTATCTTTTTCTTTTCTTTTGAAACTCTTGTCTTCTGGATATTAGGACTTTCTGTCTCTGGTGAAATTTTCAACCCCTTCTTTCATGAGCTCACTTTTTCAATGTTTGCTAATGCAAATGCTGCTACTTATGACTTTGATTTTCTTTCCTCCTACAAGTTTTCATATCATGCAGCTTTCAAATAAAAATTATGTGTGCACATAGTTAAGTAGAGTTCAGTAGTACCACAAATTGTGTCATGAAAAACAAGAGTCCCTGACCCTTCCATTTTTCTTCTTGGAAACCAGCATTTCTTACTCTTACCTGATAATTTGGTGTTTATCCCTACATCTCTAAATAAAATGTGGCAGTTCTTATGTTTATTAGTTGTAGTCATTTTCTATTGGTTTGATATTGTCGAAGATAAAAATTTAGCTCTCTTTTACCCTTGCTCCCAATATTACGCCCCACTCAATTTTCTATCCCCATGCCAATAATATGGGTATATAATTTTTGTTATAAAAATATGTTTACATTATATGTCTGTAAAAACTGGACCAAATAATGCGCTACAATTACCTTTGCTGCATGACAATTCTACTTAATACTAGCTTAATAATTGTATTTCTTTTATTTTCCTAATTTTCTATATGCTATCACTAATTTTGTTCTAAGCTCTTGCCAGCCATGTAAATATCACTCAGTATGTTCACATATTAATTAATTAATATTATCACCTTAAGTTTTTCCTGGATAACACATTCTTTAGACTTGCTGCATTCTTCTCTTCAATTTGTAATGAATTTGGGTATCCATTTCCCCTAGAGCTTTAGCTTATAACAAGAGTATGTAAGACAGGGTCCCCTGTGTAGACAGCTATTTCCTTTGGCGGATTCTAAGTTTTAGGTATATAGAGTGAGTCGCAGAGCCCATTTGATTTTAGGTCTTAGCTAAGTTCCATTGACTATATTTTGTGTGTATTCTCTATTCACTATAATTATATAAGAGGAAAAGATAGAATTTAGGCACTAAACTCCTCAACAATCTTTATTGATCTGCTTTTCAAAGAGTTGCTATAAACTTCAATATGGATCTGAAATGGGCTGTGGGCTAGTGTTTGGGAACCACTAAGGGAGCTCACCTACTTGTTCGACCTTCACTAATCCCATATATTGACAACTCCTAAATCTCTATCTTTAACCTGGCCACTTTTCTTAAATTTAACATCTACATTCAGCAAGCTACCTACCAAGAGGATGTTCTCTAAGTATCTCAGACTGACGTCATTCCTACAAGAGCTCTCAATTTTTAAATATATTTTCTATAGCAATAGGCCCTCCTAGTTGCATGGGAGAGGTAGCTTAGATTAGTGTTTAGAAAAACAATTTTTGAGCAAGATTGTCTGGGTTAGTGTTCCAGTGCTACCACTTAATAGCTCTGTAACCTTGGAAAATTTACTTGGCCTCTCATTTGCAAGATAGGGATAAATAAAAGTAGGATTGTTATGGGGGATTAGGTGGATTAAAAAGTGCTTAGAACAGAGCCTGACACATAGTAAATTATTTACGTCTCTTAAATATAAATACATGAATAATCAGATAAATAAACTCATGCTAGAAACTCAAAAGCAATTGCTGTGTATTCTTCAATCCCCACCCATCCATTTTATTACCAAGCTATTGATAACTACTAATGGATACCAAGTTTGTCTTCTATTTATTTCTTAAATAAGTCACTGGAGCATAAACTCTATAAATGTCTGTTTGCTTATAATCTTATCTCTAGGTTGTACCACAATACGAGGTTCACTTAGTGGATGTTCAATATAATTTTTGTTGAATGGTTTAATAAATTACACATAATACATTGTATTATAATGTTTTATAAATATAGCCCCCCACTAGAGTTAATTTCTTGACTCTCAGGACTTTCTACTCTTTTTAGCACACTGCTTAGAAAACAGTAGACACAAACAAATATCTGTTATATGGATGAATGAAAGAATGAAAGCATTTGGAAAAAAGAATAATTCAAACCTAATAAGTTAGATTTCTTAGAGGCAGTAATGCTCTAACTGAGAAACACACTGCTGAAGTTAATAAAGCAGAAGAGCTTAATGTTATGTTGACTTTGCTTGGCATCAGTTTTTTAAAAATAACAAGCATTTAACTCACTCAGACTATCGAAAGCAACTAAGACATACTAAAGTAAAGCCAATTATCCTGGCAACTAAGGGTATGTTTTGTTTGCCTTCTGGAAATGAGGATGCATTTTTAGTAACAAATCAAATAGTGGCACTTCTGGGCTCTTTCATATGGTCTTAATTACTCTACTCCAGAAATGGAATATTATAATATTCTTGACCAAGAATATCCACCCTATTATAATATTTATGCCAAGTTATGTTAACTTATAAAAAAGAAGCAATAATAAAACATAATAAAACTCTAAGCTTTCTAGGTGATGAAAATATTTTATTACTGAAAGTACTAGATAACATATTATTAATAACATCTATTCTTAAAACATATCCAAATATTATTACAACATACTATGAGTGACTGGCAATTGAGCTATATAAAATGAAAAGTAAATCTTTTAATTTTAAATCTGAATTAACCCCATGCTATATGTTGAGCAAAGCAACAACAGCACAGTGCATTATTCCAATAAAATGACAAAGATTTGACTGAACTACTTTACAGAGAAGAGCAAAATAAACAAAACAAAGCAACATGCATGATGACAGTCCTACAGACACAGTGCAGACACCAGCTGTGCTGATTTTGCTCCATTTTATACAATGCACCAAGTCATTATTTGATAGTAATCACAGCAAACTATTTTATTTGTATTTTTCTTTATACTACACAAGAAAAATTATACTTAACATAGCCTATGTATTCCAAAAAAGTATTTCTTAATTTTTAAAAGATTTTATAAAAATATATCAGATGACAAACAAAATGATAAATCTGTGCAACAACCTTTTGCTCTGTTTATTATAGTCTTATTCAATGGTTACTATATTTGCACTGCGGCATTTCCATGATATTTGCAATACAGTATTTTAAGTCCCTTTTACAAGTCCATGAAATTATTACTCCTGCATAGGAAATCAAGATCCAGAAAAAAAATTATGTGTTAAACAATTTTTAAAAATTGCCATTTAACTTAATAAATATATATTAAACAATCACTGTGCTGGAAAATCTGCTAGAAGAGAAAAAAACAGGCAACATTCAGCTACACATCCACCCATACTCATGCCCAAACAAACGCACACAGTGTCTTATTTCTTCGTGCCATTTAGAGGTTCAGCATCAGTGGAAGGGTGTTCAGAGAAAGAGAGGACAACTTCTCGTTTATAAGAAGAGAATTATGTCCGGAGGGAAGGACTAGATGAGCAGGGCATTGAAGAATGGGCAAGACCTTGACAGAGAATGTTGAGAGGACACGAGGTGGAGAAAATTTCACTGGGCGGAGCACAGAGGCAGGAACTGTGAAAGCATCAGTAGCTCAGTGGGGCTGGACCATAAAGGTTGGATGTTTTGGAATACAGTGGAGGTAAGCCAGGCTCTTAGCTCTGACAGTCTTGATGACCAGCTTAAGGAGTTTGCATTGTATGGTAAGCAAGGAGGAGCTGTTAGAATTTAAGACATACTTAAATTTAAATATTTATTTTATGCTTGGACATACTATTACATTTTAATGTAAAATTTTAATTTATGAAAACTAATTTACCATTTTTAAAAATTGGATGCCTTATATTTTACACTTCATAGACACATAATTAAAAGTGAGTGCAAATGAACAGGAATAAATTTAAGAGTCATTTCTCAAAATGATCACTATGTGAAATTCAATATATTTTGGCATTCAGTAGTTTCCATAATATACCTTCTATGGGTAATAGCAAGAGGATGAAATTAACACCCACACAAAAGTTTGACGGTAATGACTTATGTGTAAAAAATGGATGCTATTTGGATATACGAAGTTGGATGACAATGAAGTTATTTTATTTTACTTTTCTTTTAGAAGCAATTAGTTTTACCAAAGCAAAAATATTAGAGAATTTGGGAAACACAGGGAAGTAAAAGAAGAACTTTAAAAATGTTAGAACTTTAAAAATAACACCTTGAAGTTGTATCATTTAGATTAATAATTCTTTGCATTTTTATGAATTTCTTTCTAATTTCATTTATTGGCCTATGCTTGTGTTGAGTGTGTGTGTTTGCATGTGTATGAGAGAAAGAGGGAGAGTATTCTTAAAACAAAATCATTCTGTAGGTGTGATTTTCCACCCTGCTTTCCTTTTATATAGCTTTATTTATTTATTGAGGTATTATTCGTAAATAATAAATGGTACATTTTGAAATCGCACAACTTGATAAGTTTAACATATTTATAAACCAAAGAAACTGTTACCACAACTAAGATAATGCACATATCTATCATCCCTAGAAGTTTCTTAGGCCCTTTTGTAATATTTTCCCTCCCGCCTCTCTTCATTCCTAGACAATCATGATTTGTCATCACTATGGACTAGTTAGTATTATCTAGACTTTTCTATAAAAGAAAGCACACATTATGTACTCTTTTCCACCTAGTTTCTTTCATTCAGCACAATTATTTTGAGATTCATCCATGTTGTTGTGTGTATTGATAGTTTAGCCCTTTATATTGGTGAATACTATTCCAGCATATGAATGTAACTTGTTTTTCATTTACCTATTAATGGACATTTGAGTTATTTTCCGTTTTTGGCCATTACAAATAAAGTTACTATAAACATTTGTGTACAAGTCTTTGTATGTAAGTTTCCTTTCTTAGTCCATTTGTGTTGCTATAACCACATGCTTTTGACTGGATCATTTATAAAGAATAGACATTTATTTCTCCTAGTTCTGGAAACTGGGAAGTCCAAGATCAAGGTACCCACAAGTCGGGTGTCTGGTGAAGGACCTGGTGTCTCCTTTCAAGATGGTGCCTCACACAGAAAAAGGGTAGGAAGGGCAGGAGAGTGTGTGCTTCAACTACCAGCCCTTTCATTAGGGTAGTAATCACATGCATGCAGGCAGAGCTCTCGTGACTTAACCACCTCCCAATGGCCACACCTTTTAATACTGTTGTATTGAGGCTTAAGTCTCAACATGAATTTTGGAGGAGATGCCATCATTCAAACCACAGAAGATGCTTTCATTTCTCTTGGGTAAATATTTTGGAGTAAACTGACTGAGTCATATTGTAGGTATGTGTCTGACTTTTAAAAAACTGACAAAGTTTTTCCCACAAGCAGTGTATGTGAGTTTCAGTTTCTTCATATGCTTGCCAACACTTTTATGATCACTCTGGAATTTTAGTTATCCTAGTAACTGTGCAGTTGTATCTCACTGTGCATTTAATTTACAATTCTTTAATAACTGATGATCTTGATCATGTTTTTCTATCCTCTTTTGCCATCCATGTATCTTGTTTATTAAAGTCTATGTTTAAATCTTTTGCCCATTAAACATTTTTATTTATTGAGCTTAAAATTTCTTTATATTTTCTGGTTATAAGTCCCATAACAGATTTGTGATTTGCAAGTATTTTCTCTCAACTGGTGGCTTGTCTTTTTATTATCTTACATTGAAAACTATATATTATTAGCATTATAGGCAAAATTACACTTAATCATTGCTTTGAATGTTTCAATTTCTCTACTAGTAAAATTGATTATTTTTAAAAGATAATTTGAGATTTGAATTTTATTTGTTTTCCTTTTCAGTTTTTACATATAAAGACTATACATAATTCATTTGCAATATGTTTGGTAATTTGTAGTTCCCAGTGTGCTGTTTATCACTAAAATTTTGTAGTATGTTGAAATATGTGTCTGAAGTGTTAGTGTATTCAAATTTATTATTTAATAAAAATCTATTATTGATTTCCTGGGTAATATCAGTCATTTACATTTTTTCTATGTACACAGTTTCATTTTTGAGGAGTTACTTTAGAAAATACATATGGAATTAGTATTTTGATATGTGGTATGAGATAAGAATCTAAAGATTATTTTCCAAGTCAGTGTTCTGAAATTTAATTGTTTTTAGGCCTCATCAGTGTATCATGTACCATTACTATATTCAAGATTCTGAAACATGGTAATATTTAATATGCATATCCTGTCCATCAATTCTTTTGTCACTGCAGCATTGTCTTAAATATTGTAAGGCTGGGCTAGGTGGCTCATGCCTGTAATCTCATCACTTTGGGAGGCGGAGGCAGGCAGATCACCTGAGGTCAAGAGTTTGAGACCAGCCTGGCCAATGTAGTGAAACCCCATCTCTCCTAAAAACACAAAATTTAGCTGGACATGGTGGCAGGCACCTGTAATCCCAGCTACTAGGGAGGCTGTGGCAGGAGAATTGCTTGAACCCAGGAGGCAGAGGTTGCAGTGAGATCGCACCACTGCCCTTCAACCCAGGTGACAGAGTGAGACTCCATCTCAAAAAAAAAAATTGTAGATGTATTATATAGTTAATACAAACAATTCCTCCCTATCTCTTGAAAAAATATTGCAGAAGTATTGAATGCAACTGTTTAAAGTTTAAATAAATTTAAAGACAAATTGATATTTTTAGAATTTCTGTTCTCTAGTTTAAAAATACAGTCTATTTCTTCATTTATTAAGCTCATCTTCATTTCACTCTGAATATTTGTAGTGTTCATTTATGAGTATTACATAGTTCTTGATGATGGCTTTATATTTTATGCATTTTATCATTTTGTGATTATGAACAGGAACTTTTATTCATTTTGCTGATTATTGCTGCTAAATATAAAAAATAAATTTTTCACATTTATTTTTACATGTTTAAATTACTATTTCCTCTGATTAATTAAAGAGCATTTGAGTTAATTTTGTAGGACTTTTTTGTTGGTTAATACCAGAAAATAATGATGTTCTTGTTTCCTCTTGTTTCATTTTATTGATTTGGGCAGAACTTCTAAGACTATATTAAATCACAGTGGTGATAAAAATTATATTTATTGTTTTTCTGACTTTGATTGAAATCAAGCCTACAGTTTTAGTATTAAGTGTCAACCTTTTGTTGATTTAGACTGATACTCTTTATTACCTTAAGAAAGTATTGTACTACTTGCAGGCTTTTCATACTTTCAAAAAAGTCATATATGTATCAGATATTTTATAATCAAAGTTAAAAGTTGTTTTTTTCTTTTTAAATATGATCATGATGACAGTGCACCTAGATGTAAAACATTCTAGCTCAATAGATTCAACATCTGTAACTTTCTCTCTCTTAATTCCTACTTGCTGACATAAAATATCTATATTCTTGAAATAATAAAATCGTTATAGCAGAGGAAGTAAAGAAAGAATACAATCAGCTTCAAGGAATTCCTGGAAAATGTAAGTGTAAGATTAGTCCGACAGAGAACCTAGATTAGGAAAGATACAGTAGTTTGATACTTAAAGCCTACTTGTTCTTCGGTGAGCTTTTGAGGAAATTTCTAACTTGGAATCTACTAGGCAAAGAAAGAAGTTGTCAGAGAAAATGGTGATAGTAATTCATTAAAATATCCTTGCTCCCAAGATAAAGCCTAAAAATGATTCTGTCAATCAGTTTGGGTGTGTCACTTAACTCGAGAGTTAATTGTATTCACCCATCATCATATTTAATTTCGCTTGTTGATGTTTTCATCTTTGAGTCTAAACTATGAGTCAGTGTTCCCCACACTTGAATGTTCATGAGAAATATCTAAGGAGATTGTTTTTAATAAGCTTTTATTTTTTTTAATTTTTAATTTTGTGGGCACATACTACATGTACATATTTATAGGTTACATAAGATATTTTGATGCAGGCATGCAGTGTATAATAATTACATCAGGGTAAATGGAGTATTCATCATCCAAAGCATTTATTCTTTGTGCTACAAACAATTCAATTATGCTCTTTTAGTTATTTTAGAATGTACAATTAAGTTATTTTACTAGAGCCATTCTGTTGTGCTAGCAAATACTAGGTCTTATTCTTTGCAAGTTTTTGTATCCATTAATCATCTCCACCTCTCCCCAACCTGACCCCCCAACCTTTTCCAACCCCTGGTAACCACCCTTCTCTCTGTACCTCCATGAGTTCAATAGTTTTAATTTTTATCTCCCACAAATAAGTGAAAACAAGTGAAGTTGCTTTTCTGTGCTGGCTTATTTCACTTAACATAATGACCTCCAGTTCCATCCATGTTGCTGCATAATATGCATTTATTAGAGTTTGGTCATATTGTAGCTCCAAGCCCAGAAAATATGGTCCAGGCTTGGGACAGGGCCCCAAATCACCATAATATAGTGCTGCTGTGGGACAACACTTCTAGAAATATGCCTAGATAAACACGGAAGATCTTATTACAGTTAAGGATTTAAATATACATTCACATGCTTTATAAATATTATTCATGTAAAAACAATATAATTTAGAAAAATTTGGAGATGAGGTTGTGAAGAAGGGGTAATCGTAGATGAGCTAATTTCCTCATACTTCACAGTGAGGCACTGATAATTTAAAAAAGAAAGAAAATCAAAGTATTATGGATAATAAAGCAAATATTGCACATCATTCCACCACTTAGAGATAAATTTTAGATGTTCACCAATTTCCTTGCTCCAGCCACAAACACACATACAAAATTTTACAAAGATGTGATCATATTATTCATGCCAATCTGTAACTTTCTTTTCTTTATTCTACCATTTGTTTATCAGTTCAAGTCAGCACAGCTTTGTCTTTGAATGAATTACCAAAAAACAAACACAAAACAAAAAATGGCGTTTAGAACTTCAGATTAAGGATTCTGGACTTAGCTAACTTAAATCTCCAACAAATGTGCTAGGAAATTTCTGCTTCTCTATCTGATTAACATTGTTCTTCAGTGACTATTGTTAAATGGTTTTATGTCTCATCTCCTTTGACCTCATGTGCATTAATACATTAAGAGATTTAAAAAATATTAGACCTTCTTGAAATTGCTAGCATAAATCATATTTAATTATGACATACTATTTTTACATTTCCTACTCAATTTAATTTCGTAGCTTTTTTAAAAAATACTTTTTGAGGATTATACTCCCTTCTCCACTACCCTGCATGCTCCCATTTTTGCCCCCACTTTTTCTGTATGGTTTCAGTGTAAAACTTTTGTTAATATGATAAAAGAGAATTACAGAAAAAGAGCAGAAAAGACAGAAGAACTCTTAATTTATTTCATAGTCATTGGCTTATCAGGCTGTAGAATACAGACTGTGAGGAGAGTGACTGTGTTGGTCTTCTTTACTGCTACTGTTTTGGTCCCTGGAATAGTGTCCTGCACATAGGGAATGCTCAATAATTATTTATCATTTAACTGGTATTCAATGCTCTTTTGTTTAATATAAATGTTTTAATTCCTTGTTTTAAAATCTGATATTTAATAATTATTTACACTCAACATCTTAGTGTTCATTTAGTGTATCTTTCAAAAATAGGGCAATGATATATCCCTGTTTGCCTGGGACAGTTTAGGGTATGATTTACCTCTTATCTTCTATGCATAATTATTGATAGTGGCTACCTTTCATTTTCAGAAGTGTCTTGATTTTGAAATAAACTACATGATCACTCTATCATAAACCACACAGAGTAGATTTTTCTTTTTCCAGTCCAAGAGTCTGTCTGTTAATGGCAGGCAATTAACAATTTTTCTCTCATAATTGATATATTTATTTCTGAGTACTCATTTTTGTTACTTTGTTTCATAACAACGTTTCCTGTTAAAGTTTTGCGTTGTTATGTAGACTATATTTTCCTGCCTTTTCTTTCTCCTCTAATGATTTCTAAAGTTTTAGTTTTCCTATCATAATTACCACTGTGATTTTTAAAATGTATTCAAATATATATTTTTCAACTTTAATAATTTAAAAAAATGATTTATAACACACTCCACAAAGGAAAATTCAACTTGCTTTTATTTTATTCCTCTCAACTACCAGTTTTTTTGGTTTTCTTGATATTATAGTACAAGTACATAATTTGTGCCTAATTTGATACAGAAACAGATATACTAACTGGGGAAAAAAGACAAGATGGTAATAAAAATGGCTTCCAGGTCTCTGAACAGCTAAGTCTCTGTGTGTGCAGTGAGATAGATGGAAATCTCTTCCCATAATTTACTTTTCTTGCTCTGCTCATCTGCTCAAATACATTTTGGTAATATAATATTGTTCCTGAGTTCTAGCACATCATTTTTTAAACTCTCATTTTAGAGCTGTTGGAATTTCCATGAATTTATTAAATAAGAATTTATTGAATGTCTCAGTAAGAGGTTTTGATTCAATACTGATCAATGAGATGTGGCAGACATTTGGTTGAGTATGCTTCTCAAACTGTCTTCCTAAATTGTATAAAGCATATGCCAGAAGAGGCATTCAGTATCTGAGTGATTCTGCCTTGATGTAACTTACATTTAAGTGCTGTAACATACTGTAACTATGCTGGGGAACAGCCTGGAGACAAATCAGGCATATCAAGGATAGAGATGAGGAATTAGGAGAGCATCTGGTTTCTTGACAATTAGGAGCCAGATTAGGAGCCACTGTATCTCTGGACCTCTTGCTGAGAGAATCAATTTCTTTATTTCTTAAGCTAGTTTAAGAATGACTTTTCTATTACTTGTAACTTAATGTATGCTAACTAATAGATATTTCAACTCTTTCCCCATTTTTCTAAGCTCCATATATTTGAATTTAATTTGATGTCAACTTTTGTTTTATTATTATATGCATCATGAGACATTTGTAGGCACTTGAGAAATTAATCAAGAATTAGAAGGAGGAAAAAAAGAAAAAGGGCAGATGATAAGTGAAAAAACAAGAAATAGGAAGTAGTACAAAAAAAGAGAAATAGATGAATACAAAAGAGTTCTAGTATATTCATTTACAAATAACAATACTCTATAATCATGCTTGATAAAAATCTATCTTTCTGTTTTCAAAGATGGACAAAACAGCAGAGGCCATAATTCCTAGTAAAGCATTCTAGGGTTTATTGATATTTACTTTAAAATGCTTTAAAAAGAAAACATTTTTTCCATCAAATTCACCATTTACTGTTTTTGTGACTTTAGTCACAGTAAGGGCTAGTTATCTGCTTGGTAAACTATCACCAGTACAATGCCTGGGAGTACCAGGAGATAGTATGGAAGGGATGTCCACATTATCCTGGGGAAAGTGGTCAGGTCATCAAGAGCTTCAGAAAGTGATTTGGAACTGACTTTTCACACACAGATTAAAAGAGCCATAATTGGGCTAGGTAGAGGGATATTTCAGACAAAGAGAGAAAGATGGAAAAATTAAAGGGGTATGAAAAAACATGAGTTACCTAGTACCAGCTCGGCTGTAGAGACCCCCACCCAGGCGGTGCTAAAGGAAATGAGAGAAAGACAGCCAGATAGAACAACAAAGTGGATCTAACCGGATGGCCAGCAGCCTTCCAAACTGAAAGCTTCAGGGGCTGACAGCATTCCAGGCTGAAGGCCCCAAGTAAACGCTGACCCATGCATTTATTCTCTCTGAACAGGTGATTATTATTAATAAACAGGTGTTTGGTATTTTCTCATAACACAAAACACACCAAGGAGGCAGCTGGTGCTCACTTACCACTGATCACAAACAACCTAAAAAGTATTCTCCACTAGGGAGCCACGGGGGCAGAGTCAGATAGCTTAAACAATTGTTTTAACAGGTGTATGATATTTATATATTGTCCTGCCACTTTGGAATGCCCCAAGTAGTTTTCTACTGGTGGGGGGGAGGGGGCTAGGTTTTCCTTGCCATCGTTCTTCCTAGCAAATAATATATTTTATCATACACTCAGCATTTCTTAATATTCATACACTTAATATTTTTCAGCAAGTTAACATTTCTCAACAATGAGGCAGTCTAGTATGGAAACTGTATTCTAGAACAGAAGCACACTTGGCGTTTTCAAAAAACAGCACAGAGCCTTGCATGGCTGGAATCTGAGTACAGAGGGGGAGAGCAATAGGAAAGGAAGTAGATGAAGGAAGACCATGTGCACAGTCAGTGATGTTTGAAAAATACAAGAAAGTCTGAAAATTACCAGTATTCTATGAAAGCAAGCATTAAAAAATGTCCAGAGTTGAGAATTGATGGGTAGTTAGGGATCAATCCACAATCTTATGTAATGTAAGGTTTTCACTAACCTTTCAGCCGAGAATTCACACTCCTTATCAGAAATCACAGCCCAGAGTTTCACATGATATGATTTGCACTTTGGAAATATCACTCTGGCAGCCTTGTAGGGAAGTCCACACGAGGAAAGACAACGTTCTGCGTGTGTGCAGAGGAGGTGAGAGGACACAGAGACCAATTCTGCTCTTACAATAATCAAGAAGCAAATGAGGCCAGAAAGATTTATTGATTAGATACAACTGTGGTGAGAGAAGGCCGACTGAGGTAATTTTAAGTGTTTTTTTTGCCTTGTAAAATGGAATGGTTGGTTGTTACCTGCAGAAATAGGGAAGAGAGGAGGAAAGAATGAGTTTGGTTTTAGACATGATGAGCTGAAAATGTTTGTGAGTTTGATACTATGCAGCTGGAGCTCTGCAGAGAGTTACAAAGCTGAGAATCAAGTTTTAGATTAATTGGGTGGTGTGTGAAGTCATGGATTTGGGTGAGTCAGGAGAGGAGAACTTAAGTCAGAAGCAAAGTGAGGATAGAACCTTAAAAGACAACAAAATTTAAGTAAACCATGGTGAAGAAGTAGAAAGAAGCAGCTATTAAATAGATGGGAGGTTCTAGTGGCACAGCAGGCAAGAGGACACAGTTTCCACAGCAGTGTTCTCAGGCAGTTCCAAACCCCACTGAGAGTTCTTGTATGGTGAAGACAGAAACCACTCATTAGATTTGATTTGCTAATAGACACCAGTATTTTCCTGTTAGTTTCTCCAGCTAAGCCATTTTTTGGAATATTGCCATATGGCAAATTTCTTCTTTCTCATTCAGTCTTTCTGGGTATATCTGAAACAAAAAGTAATCTTGGTATGAATGTATAGATAAATTTAGTAAATATTTTTTAAAAATTCAGTAGATGAAAAGTTAAGCTCTGTCGTTTGCCAATTTGACCGTAGAGTATCAGTTAATATCTCTGGGATTTAGGTTTCTCACACGTTAAATAAGAGAAGATGGTTAGTTTCTTAGTTTTCATCTCTGATATTCTATGGCACTATAATTTGCCAATGTCCAAAGGAATAGGTGCTCCAGTTTGCTGTTTTATCAGGTTTTAGCCTTACTTCCTTTCTGGAGTGAGTGGAGGGAAGTAAATACCACATGAAAAAAACAGGGTAAGGGTCAATCTCATCAACATTTAGTATTGTCTTATTCATTGCCTTGCTCAATTATCAAAGGATTATAAATCTTGGGAACAATAAATTTTAACTTAATTATGAGAGTAAGCACTTGACTCCATAACAGTCATTTCAGTTCTTTCAATAATTTTCATGCAATGAAAATAATTTATTAGAACTAGGGATATAAGACTAAAGACAGTTGAATTTGGAAGTGGGATCTAATTTCAGCTACAGACTTTGCCCAGTTTGTAACCAATATATGTATTATTTTATGTTTGTTTCGCATCTCAAATCTTAATAGCTGGCAAAATCTTCCCCAAAGAGCAGTAGAAACTTGGCTTAAGAGTACCCTATGGAAAATGTGGTATATAGTACTAAATGAGACAAAATTTTACTACAATCTTACTTGCTATATTCTTAGTCACACTACTTATAAACATTATTTCATCTTTTTACAAGGATAATAACTTGGTGTTTGTGTGTTTTAGTTTAATTGTTTTTTGAGTTAATTACAGCTACGTATGCAGTTTTTGGTTTCCTCCATCGGAGGCATCTTGAAAAAGTGCTGCAACATCACAACCAGTATGTTGACCTTGATACAGCTAAGAAACAGAACATTTCCATCGCCACAAGGATTCCTTATGTTACTTTTTTTTTATAGCTACAACCTTTATCTGCCAACACACAATCTCTGCTTAATCCTTTGCAACCACAAATCTGTTCCCCATTTCTAGTTTTGTCCTTTTGAAAATATTATATGAATGGTATGTAAACTTTTGAGATTGGCCTTTTTTACTCAGTATGATTCTCCATTCAGGTTGTTGCATATATCAATAGTTTGTTACTTTTTATTGCTGAGTGGAGTTTCATGGTGTAGATGTACCATAGTGTCTTTAAAAATTTACTCACTTAAGGACATCTGGATTGTTTCCAGTTTGGAGCTGTTATGAGAAAAGATGCTATAAACATTTATGTACAGGTTTCCATAGGAATAAATTCTTTATTTCTCCAAAATAAATGCCCAGGAGTACAATTTCTGGGTTGTATGGTAATTGAAGGTATAGATTTTTAAGAGATTGTCAAACTGTTTTTCTTAATGGCAGTACTATTTTATATTCCTACCAGTATTTATGAGTGATCCAGTTTTTCTGTATTCTCATCAGCATTTGATATTGTAATTATTTTTTTTCATTTTAGCCTTTCTGATAGGTTTGCAGGGTTGTCTCACCGATTGTGGTTTTAATTTGCATTTCTCTGTGACTAATGCTATTAAACATCTTCCATAAGTTTGTTGACCATCTGTGTATTTTCTTTTGTAAAGTGTTTATCTGCACCTTTTTGCCCACGTTCAAATAGCATTTGATTTTCATTGTTTAGTTTTGAGATTTCTTCATATGCTCTAGATACTGGTCCTTTCCTGGCTATGTGATTTGGAGATATTTTTCACCAACATATAGCTCGTCTTTTCATCATCTTAACAAGGATTTTTTTCACAGAGCAAAAGTTTTTAATTTTGATGAAGTCCACTTTATCATTTATTTTCTTTTATGGATTATATTATTGGCATTAAGTACTGAAACTGTTTGCCTTGTCCTAGATTCTAAAAATTCTTTCATTTTCTTTTTCTAGTAATTTTATAATTCTACATTTTACATATATGTCTACGATTCATTTTGAATCCAACTTTGTATAAAGTGTGAGACTTCGGTTGAGGCTCTTCTTTTTTTTGTTTTTCTTGTGGAAGTCCAAATACTTCAGCATCATGTTGTATATTTATCTCGTATTGTGCAAACTTAATGAACTCAATTATTAGTACTAGATTTTTGTAAATTCTTCAGAATTTTCTACATAGATAATCAATGCATCTACAAATAAGGAGTTTTATTTCTTACTTTCTAATCTGTACGCTTTTCATTTCCTTCCCTTGTCTTAATGAATTGGCTAGAACTTCCAATACTATGATCAATTAGAGTAGTGAGAATGCACTACTTCTCTTATTTCTGACTTCAGGAAAAAATTCAGTACTTTACTACTAAACATAAATCCTTGCTGTAGGTTTTTGAAGATGTTGTCAAGCCAAGGGAGTTCCCCTTTATTTATTACCAGATTTCCGTTAATGGTGTGTGCTTAACATTATATGAGTAAGTACTAAGGAATTTAATCTAAGAAATGGAAATCATAGGTGAATTAAAAGAAATTAGTAAATGTTTTTTTATCCTGGAAAATAAAGGCCTTATGAGATAAGTTATTCATATTTGATTTTTATTGGGCTTTGGTCACAAGGGTGAATTTTTGAATTGATAATCTAACATTTATTTTCTGTAGGTCTCTTTCTCTGATTTTTTTTATTGGATATTTGTTAATTTTTATTAATATTAGAAATGATTCTCACTCAACATAAAATTTAAAGAAATCTTAAGAATGAATAAAGTACATTCCATGCATTTTAATTTAAAGAATAATAGAGAATGGTTTCTGTATTTACAACAAGTAAAAGTGGTGAACTAAAATTCCCTGCCTAATAAATTAAGAATGTCTAACATGATGTCTTGTATATCTGTCTAATCACATACTGCTTATACTTTAAAGATCAAATTTATCTTTAACACTAGAAAAAAGAAAAAAAAAGAAAGATGCATGATCAACACATCAGAAATCTAGAACAGAGCTTTCCAATAGCATTTTCTGTAATTATAGAAATGTTCTATATCTGTACTGACCAATACAATAGCTAGGAACAACATGAAGATGCTGAGCACTGGAAATGTGGCTAGTAAGATAGAAGACTGAATTTTAAATTTTATTTAATTTTAATTAATTTAATCTTAAGCAGAAATAGCCACATGTGGCTAGTAGCCACCATACTGAACAGTGTAGGCCAAGAATCTTAGGTTTTCCAAATTTATCATAAAGCTATAATCTATTATAATTTCAACGTAACCCTTGCTTTCTTCTATAAGATGTGTGTATCAAATCTGAAGTTCAAATACCAATTATTAAAACCTGTTTGTTAATATTTAACATATACAGAGCAACTTAACCTTCCAAATAGTATATTGCCCCAAACTAGAAAGATCCTGGGCAGAGCAAATGAAAATATTTATTCCATGTAGGGAAAGCTGATAAAGAGCAAGTATGTTTGACCAATGTATTTCTACTAGTTTCCATGCCAACAGAATTTTGATTATCATGATATTTGATGGTAATTAATATAATGAAATGAATATAGAATACATATCCTGAAAGCATTTTATTTTCTGGTAATGTGAATAATCTTTAACTAGGATTACTTCTAGTTGTTTTTGTTAAGTAGAATTTTCTCACAAAGTCTAGATATAATAGAACTCAGAAGAATAGAAAAATAACAGAACATATTAATTTCTCTTTAATTTGGATCCTTCACTGAGGTCCATATTTTCAAGTGAAATTAAACTGTCCTGTAAAATTATACATCTATGTATTACATTAGCATTTTAAGAGCTAGAAATAATAAAAAACCACATTCTTGTATTGCAAATGACTACTGTTATAAAAATATTTTATGTAAATCTCTATTGCTTAGTATTTAAATTATAAATTAAAAATTATTACATAAATTCTATCTGGGGAATCAAAGAGAACAAAAATAATTTTCTCAGACCCTGGACTCAAAAGCCAAATTTTACATTTTGGTTTCTCCAAAAATATTTCTATAAATTATTTTATTCCAGAATAAGAAATAATATATAATTACACAATTTACTATACTAACCACTTTTTTGTGTGTGGCTGAACTGCAGCCGTTAAATATTGTGTAGACTTTCTCTAATATGTCTTCACATTTTAAACACACACACACACACATACACATATATATATATACACACACACACATGCATACAGAATTCTATATATACATACAGAATTAAAACCAAAATAGAACCCCTTTATTAATACTGCTTGAACAAAATAGTCAGTTCATATACACAGAGAAACACATGATGGCTAAAATGTTTTTTGCCAAAATACAATTTTCAAAAATTTTAAAATGACTCATACAAATATAAAACAAAGACATGTCAAAGATTTTAAAAATAATAAGTAAACCAGCAGAATGGTAAAGCTGATTAAGAGGAGAAATTTATTAACAGCAATTAATATCATCAGTCTAGAAAGGATGGTGAAACAAGCTAGCTAACTTTGAGACAAACTTGATTCATGTCCTAATTAATATCCTATAGGGGAGCAAAACATAACCTTTGGGGTTTTCTTTTCTTCTGGAAAGATGTAATTTGCATCTCTCATGGACAAAACATACAATTTAGCATGTGATTTCTATAGTTAAGCTCTAACCAATAATAAATGTAAGTGCAACAATAAAAAGTATATCCTCCCCATAATTAAGAAGTCCTTGAATGTGCGTGTCAGACAATGCTTTAGTAAGACGGTGAAAGGACATGCAGCCATTCTTTTTCCTATTTTCAAGTTTTATATAAATTTTTTTAACAGAATGGAAGTATTGTGTTTTAGAATTTTTTTTTATCAAGATAATTCTTTTTAAAATCAGACTGAGCATGATGGCTCATTCCTTTAATCCTGGCACTTTGGGAGGCCGAATTGGGCAGACTGCTTGAGCCAAGAGTTCAAGACCATCCTGGGCAACATGGCAAAACCCTGTCTCAACAACAATAAAAACAACAACAACAAATAATAATAATAATAAATAGCCGGGATTGGTGGCATGTACCTGTAGTCCCAGTTACTTGGGAGGCTGAGTTGGGAGGATGGATTGAGCCAGGAAGATTGAGGCTACAGTGAGCTGTGATTGAGTCATTGCACTCCAGCCTGGGCAACAGAACAAGAACCTATTTGGAAAAAAAAAAAAAAAAAGAACCTTTCATTATTATAAAAAGTCATAGTTTATTTCTTGAAAAGCTTTTGAGAAATACATAATTTAATTTTATGACTTATGAGCCAAGTTTTACCAAAGCTGATAACCTTGGAAAAGAGAATGTTATATATTTCTATATGGTAACAGAATTCAAGAATCATTTCAGTTATAAATGTTGATCAAACTAGAAGTCAGGTCTGTATACAGACAATGTAGAGGACAATTATTCCAATTTTCTGTCAATGATATCACTATCATTATAAAGACCAATCTGCTGCCATCTGTCAGACTAAGACTCCAAAAACTAAAAAGAGTCTGGTAGAGTTATATTTTTGGGGGGTCTGGTGGAATGGAGTGTAAAACCTAAAACTGAAATGTGACCATTATAAGATGAAGAATCCCCTATGTCCTTCCTTCCTCCCTCCCTCCCTCCTTCCCTCCCTCTTTCCTTCCTTCCTTCCTTCCTTCCTTCCTTCCTTCCTTCCTTCCTTCCTTCCTTCCTTCCTCTCTTCCTCTCTTTCTCGCTTCTTTCTAGATTAAGGAAACATGTTCCCCTTCATATATCCTGTGGGTTATGAGGTGAGAAAACCTGAACAGCCCACAATTTGATGAGGTAATGAGACCACCATAAGCAGCAGATAAAACATACAATGGCAGGTGTTTCTCCAAGATAAAAGGCTGTGTAGGCTATGTTTCTTCCTAAAGTGGGAAGTTAAAACCGGAAGTCACCTGGTAGGGTTTTTTTTCCTACATTGAATGGTGGCACAAAGTTCTCTCCCAAATTATTCCAGGAATGCAGTGCAATGCACTTCAAGTCGATGGAGGGGCCATCTGCAGTATTAGGTATTAAAACGTATTGTAAACCTACAATAGTGAAAACATGGCACTGGGACAAGAATAGATAAAAGGCCTCATTTTAGAAAAAAATTCAGCATAAGAAAAAAGATTTGTGCCAATAATTTTGAATTATATTTTTATTTTCTTTATGAGTATTTCTCTTTTATATAACTTTAAGAATAGATCTGAATTATACTAAAACATATATACCATATTTTACCAAAGTCCAGAATTATACGGTAACCATAATATACACACACATATATAAACATTACATCTCACACTTTCATTAAATCAAAAATTAAAGTAGGGGTTTCTTTGATCTCACTTGTCAACATTAAATAATAAGGAAGTATGTATAATTTTAAAAAAGGAAAGGTACAAAGTCTCTCATTGCTAAGACTGAATTATAGAAAGATTACTTTACCATACACTGCCCAACATTTTAGGTTTCCCTGTTTTTCATCAAAGCAGATCTGGCAGAGAAACACATGTTTTCAGTGTTGCTCCATGAAAAGATATTCTTCACTTTAGTATTCATTATGCACAATGTATGCAAAATGCAATGAGCCAACTGACTCACACTTTGGTGTCATGCAAATAAAACCTAAACACAAGAAAGTGTAACATCTAGTAAAATGTGCATAAAACCACAAAGCCTAAGATAAGAAAATGGATAGCTAAAAAATGCAATTAGCACATTCACTGAGGGCAACCAGTAGAATTTGGAGATGAGCCATACAAATATAATTTTGTGCTTTTGGCTAAGAATAATGTTACCATTATAGGCAAATAGAGACTCATATTTGCAGAACAGTTTCTGCATTTGATAAAAAAAAAAGTGAGAGCTTCTATGAAGATAGGTGGAAGGCAGACACATAAGTGTGTCAAAATGTGACATATTTTTTAAAAAGATAAGTGCATATACTTCTTGTTTTTTTCATGACTTTCTGATGTTTAAAGTAGGGTTCACATTCTTTTCCAATATTAGAGAAAATATTATTTAATCATTCAACATTTAGTAATTTAGGTAAGATAGGCACAGGGTTTCTTCATAAAGATAAGAAGATTAATTGCCCTTTTCCCCACAGAATAGTGGATAGTTGAATATGTGTATGTGTGTGTGTGTGTTTCTGTGTGCATGTATATTTACATACATATAGTTTATGTATTGATTATTTGTAGTTTGAATGCTTGGCTTCTTTCAATCAATGCATACAAAATCAGTTTGATCATTTGTGTAGATGACAAATTAGAATTTATAACAAAATCCATAGAGCTCAGATATTTAGGTTACAAATTCTAGCAATCAGGTAGTCAGCTATTCCAAGTAGTTGAATTGGTTTAGGTTGTTGGGATATAACCAGAAATTAGTATGACAATAACAGATTACTATTCAAGAAGTCAAGCTCAAGTGTGGCAAAACAAAAGGGACATGGTAAATGAGGGGGCAGCAGGAAATCATCGGTTTTCTAAAATATAAGAAAGTCACTGGAAGGAAGAGGATGAAATACAATCTTTTCTAAGGTCAGCTCTATAAGCAAAATTAGAAAGTCATTCATCTATTTCAGTGGGGTTTCAACTTTTTGGATTTGTATGACCACTAATGGTTATCAGACATGATCAGTCACAATATACCAGTATCTCAGACACCTAGAGAAGCGGCCTTAGTTCTTCTAAGCGGTGGCGGGGGCAGCGGCTGGCCTCCCGAAGATGCTCCCAGCTCCCTCCTGCTTTGAAAAGGTTCTTGGCCTTGCTACCCCAGAAGAATGGGGAACGGGGCCCCATGAGTTTGCTGTTAGAATAAATATCGTGGATCCAAAGATCCAGAGAAGGAAGCCGTATAGAGAGGGAGCAGCGGGAGTTTAACCCTTGAGTTATTCTCTCTCCATTCATGTTCTCGTCCAGTGAAACGAGCTCTTTCAAACTTCCTCTGGGGTGACTGATCTTTGACTCTGACACTAGATTGGCTACTTGGTCCACAACAGAACCCCGGAGCCGGGGGAAATCCAGGCAAGAACTTTTCATTCTGGGATACAGGCAGCAGCAGGAAACTCCCTGCATTTGAAACCACACTCCTTGTGGACCCAGGAAGAGAAGTTTTTCTTTAACACAGTCCTTCACTCATAGAATTCAAACAGTTACTGGGTCTCTATTTGAGAATAACTAATTATTGCAAATAAGTACTTCCTTAAAGACTCAAGTGACAACCATCTCTGAATTGCTAAGTAATCTGCCATGTTATGGAAGCTAGCTTGCAGACACACCCACCAACCTTGTCTTTCCCTCAGTGAGTCCTAACCTGCTCCACAGCAAACCACAGGACCCTTTTTGCTCCATATTCCGTCTGACAGACATTGCAGTGACCATATGTATTCTTAGTTGTAACCAAAATACATTTTACACATAGCAAAATTTGGCAGCATACCCGGGAAACATTTGTGGTACATTCCCATATGCCCCAGCATGCCAGTGGAGGGCGACTGATTCAGTTGATTATTGCAGTCACATAAGAGGCAAACAAAAATGTTTGACAAACATGACCTGTAACATAGTCACACACACAAAAAAGAATGGACAAGTAATTCCTAGTTGACAGTGGTTTGGCAGAGGAAAAGGCATTTGTGAGGACAAGAATGGAATAGTATTTTAAATTTGAGATATTCACATTGGGTTCCCTATTTTCTTTTAATTGACACTGGAGCATATCCAAATGTTTGCTGTTGATGTGTATTTATATGGTAGAAGGGTGCAATCTGTGAGCTACAAGAGGATCATGACAGCTGGTAATTTATTTCTAGTTTATTAATATTTTTTTCAAGTATATTATTTGAAATTATTTGTTCAGGAGAAATTGAGAAGTGAAATAAAATTCCTTGTTTAGTGCTCTGTTGTCAAAGTTTGAGTTCCAGTTCTACAAGGGACTAGCTGTGCAACCTTGGGCATGGTGCTTAATCTAGGCCTTAGTTTTCATATTTGTAAAACGTGGTCAATTGATACAGACTTCTCTCACAGGGTTGTTAAGAAGTTTAAATAAGATAATATGTAGAATGCATTTAGCACAGTGTCTAAAAATGTAAGTTCTTAATAACTGCAACCTGTTATTATCATCCAGCTTACTTGTGACTACATCCAGATATTTAAACACTTGGAAATAAAGCAAATATAAATGTAACTCTAAATCAAACAATAGGAAAATTTAGGAAGTCACAAGTCCTGAGAAGCTTATATTACTAAGATGATATCGAACAGCTTCCAGGAAACAATCTGAGGAAGAGAGATATGGAAACAAAAATTATTTTGTATAAAAACACAACTATCATTTAATTTAAGATTTATGAGAGCCAAAGTGTACAGATTTGTTCCCTCAGTTCTTCTTTGAAATGTTTCCACATATCCTAAGCAGGGAGGATTACACAAGGCATTGGGAGTCTCATAGTTCTGTGAAACAAAATGAAGGAAATCAATTAGAATAATGATTGCTTTTTATTACTGAGTACTGTTTTGAAATCTATCTGGCAGGCATCAATTTTCTGTATCCAGAGGTATCCAAAGGAGTTCCGTAAAATGCATTTTATTTGCCACAATAAAATGGATATTCTCGAAGAAGAGCAAGGATAATTTGGTAAGAGATATTGTAATACAAAATAAGAACTTCAAATATTTGATACAACAAAGTAGGATGGATGGGTACTTGCTGAGAGAAGTGACAGCCTGACAAAGTTAGGATCCAGAAAGCCACCTTGGAGAGCAGCACACCAGAAAGCAGTCTCTGCCAAGGCCACTGCACACCCCAGCAAGTGTCAGACTGGCCCAAGGGTGAGCATTCTTTAGAATCTAGTTGCAATAGAGTTATTTCTTAGGTCATTGAATGATAGCTTGAGTTCATCTTTTACATATTATTGTCTTCTTACAGTCTGTGGGAAAACATCAACTTCAAAGTTGGTCTTTCATTTTTTGAGGAAGATTGAAATTTACAAAATAATATGCCACCATTGTCCATGGTCAATGACAACATCTTTCAAAAGGTGAGTTGGGTAGCTCCCTCTGCTGTGCTGTAGCTTCTTAAACATCAAGAAGTTAAAAAGGAAAAAACAGTGGAGTTAAGAAAACTAGAAGGCATAGTTCTTCATTTAAAAAATAAAAGTAAACCTTAGAAAAGATGAAATCCATGAATTTCTGATCAAATTACATGAAGAAATTCAGAGCCGTTTAAAGTTTAAAGGTTTTTATGAGCCTTTCAACAATTCTCATACTTTTTGTTTATTTTAAAGGTCATTTTAAAATAAAACCTATCCTCAATTATCTCACCAAAGAAGTCAAGACCAGTCTTAACATATAAACTATGTTACTCTCAGGATCTAGCTTTTGCCCTTCAATAAAAAAATAGTTCAACAAAATCAAAAATTCTTTAAATCATTATATAACTTTGCTGTATTGTTTCTTATATCAGTAACTATTGCAATAAATATCCCAATTTGGACATTTAAGTTTAAAACATTCTGAAGTTCCATCTTGACCTACATAAGAAATTAGTTTTAAAACTGTTAGCTTAAAAATAGCCTAAAGTTAACTTTCAAATACAAAAAACGTACAAATAATCTTTCATATTCTAACTTTTAGAATTTTGAAGCAAATCTGTCCCTATGGCTTTAACAATAATAATTTCAATGTAATTATAACTGTCAATAATTTTTGATAGTTAGAATTATAGAAATTAAAATTCTAGAGTAAGAAAGATTCCTTAAAATATACTAAATGCATCCTCCTTCTGTTACAGGTGAGGTAAGAGTTGTGGACTGCCAGGGAGGGTGCCTGAATTCTGCCGCTGTCATTGATTTATCCTTTGCTAAAATTTTCAAAACTGCAATGCATTTTTCAGCATGCATAACACCATGAAAATTATATTCTATTAAAAATAATGCACTATAATTAGAAGTTGAAAAACATTCACAGAAAACTTGATAAAAGGCAAGGGAAAGGAAAGGAAGGATTGAAATTTGTAGAGCTCAATCTGCAAACTGTTTAGAATCTTGTCGTTTAGTTTCACACTACAAGCAAAAGGTTCTACACTGGACTGAACCACAGGTAGAATGACTCGTTTGATATAAAGCTTTTTTTTTTTTTCACAAGGAAAATAGAGTAGCTGCCTCATGTTATGGATTGCTCAGTAATATCTAAGCAAATTATCATTCTACAGAATTGTACAAGTCCAGGCATTGGCAATTAAAACGAATTAAGCTCTCAGGGAGAAAGTAAACATTTCTGAGTCTAAACCAGATTTGTAGTTCAACTTTATATTTACATGTTGTCTTAGGTTGGATTTCTCTGGAACTCTTAAGAGTCAAATTCTGTTTGAGGTGTCAGTAACTTATTTTGGGCATGATCTTAGGAAGTATGAGTGGGGAAGTAGAGAAATGAAACAGAGAAAGGAAGGCAACATACGATCTGACTAATAAGCAGATTACCACTGTGGGCAATTGTGACTCAGTCCCATTGGAGACCCATGGGAGATAGTATAAAACAAATTCCAGAGCTGTCATATCTGAAGATGAGGAGGCTGAAGCTTTTTGTCATTGGTTGTGGGCTATTCTGAGAGGAGTTAGCTCCCTAGCATTTCTGGTCTTTCCTCCTCTTGGCTGTGGCTGGAGAAAATCCTAACAGATATGGATGGTGCATGCAAAGTTGTATTACACATATATGTACATGGTAGTGCCTCTCTGATTAACACCTCTAGACAAGTAGTAGTGCTCTGGGAGTCTAAATTTACTCTGTTCTTCTTATAGCATGTAAAAAGATATGATAGTAAGATAGTGTCAGAATGTGGGAATAAAGTGACTAAAAATGAAATTATGGAAAATCATAGTAAGCAATAATAGGATCCTCCAATCTATCTATTAGGGCATAGCTTTAGGTAAAATCTGTCTATAACTGTAATGTCATATTTCAACCCTGCTGCAGATTGAATTGCATTATCATAGCTAAAGAAGCATGGATTTAGTCAAAATGAAGTGTTTACTAAAAAGTTGAAGAACAGCATGAAAGGAACAGCAGTAGGCATACTCATGCAATACTCTACTGTGGCCGAGACTGGGACTTGTGGGAAGATGGCCCACTTTCGTGTTGGGAGGATCAGGCTCTCAAGGCCTGATATGATGCCATTCATGATGTAGGTCATCTTGCTACCTCTTCTTGCTCTGATCCATGTTCACCAAATAGCCCAGATAGGTTGGTCGACAAAGAGAAGCATTACTAGGCAGATGATGTAGATGTTTGGTTACCATGACAATTTTCTTTTCTATTGAAAATTAGAGAATTTTTTTAAAAAAAATCCAGGTCTATAACTTTGGGATTCATATTACAATATTAGTTATGACAAAGGTAAGTTTCTGGACCTGGATCATGGTAACATTGCCAATATACTGTGAGATCATCTGGCAATGCCTCTTTGTGACTATCTCGTCAGCATTTTTCTGGCATAACTCCTGCAACTCTCAGAAATGGGGAACTGGATTTCAGAAACAAATATAGAATAATGGTTTCTCTATTTGCATGTCTGTAACTCACTTATTAATTTGTAAAAATCAGATTTCAATACCCGACGTTGTATCAATATCTACAGTAGAATGTGCAATTCAGTTATTTATTTATTTATTTATTTATTTATTTTTGAGACAAAGTTTCATTCTTGTTGCCCAGGCTGGAGTGCAATGATGTGATCTTGGCTGTCTGCAACCTCAGCCTCCCCAGGTTCAAGTGATTCTCCTGCCTCAGCCTCCTGAATAGCTGGGATTACAGGCACCCGCTACCATGCCAGCTTAATTTTTGTATTTTTAGTAGAGATGGGGTTTCAATTTAACTCTAAGTCTAAATCAATTAGAATGATACGCATTTACCTATGCATTCCTCACAACTCTTAGCTTCTCAAGGTGCTTTGTGGTAGTATTTCTGGGTTTAAGAAGTTTGGGAAACATCTTATACTGTATTTCTATTTAGAGATTCAGAATGTATATTAGCCTTTAAGGATTTGGTAAGTACTAAATATATCTGTTTAACTTTACCCAGCATTTTTCCTTTTTTCTCCATCCCCTCCCTATTTTGTGTAACCAAATATTTATCAATAAACCTTATAACACATTTGTGTATTATCATTACTATCTATTTCTTACTCTACTTCATATGTTTAAAGTCATTTAATATTATTAAGCCTTGTAATTGGGAAAATTAATCTGTTTTTGCACATTTATAAAGGTTGAATGCATCATGATTATTTACTTTGCTCTGCAATAATATTCAAATCAGTTTCTGCTTATCTCTCTTTTACATGAGGTTTGTCCTCTTAATAACATTCAGTTTACCAAATATGGCAAAAATGCTTCATTTCTCACATAGCTAGAAAATCTTTGCAGTATCTGGGCAAATAATTTTCTTCCTGCATATCCTAGTGTACATTTATTTGCATAGCTCTGTCAATATGCTTAAGTTGCAAATGTAAACATTGAAATGATCTGAAATTCCCTCTGACAGAGAGGTTTCCACCTCTGATATACATTTCTCTTTGTATGTTTTGCTGTGTGAACACTTCCTTTCTTTGTTCACACAGTAAGGCTTTGCCAGAGGTGGGCATTTATGGCATTAATATACAGAATATTGTGGGTATCTCTTTCATCATCTGGAAGGATAGCAGATAAAAATGATACTACGCTCTAAAGGCATAAATAAATACAATAGATTTCAAAGACCGACTGCTAGCTGAAGTTTTCTTCAAGTTCAATATATAACCATCTAACTCTGGGTGTAGAGTGTGTGTATGTGTGCATGGGAGCAGGCATGTCTGTCTATCCAGGGAGAGAGACCTTGAGAGAGAAAAAGAGAGAGAGAGAAGGTGGGGGTGGGGGGCGGATAAAGAGTTTGCCTCATAGCTTTGTTTCAAATGCCACCCTCATTTTGTCTCTAAAAAGAGAGCAAAACCACAATTTTGTAATATATTTACTGATACAAAATATAGCTTAGACATATTATAGTGAGTTCATCATTAATGATATAAGAGTGTTTCAACTAAGAAGACAATTTATATTTCTGAAAAAAATATGATAAAAAGAAGAAAACATTGGGCTACTATGACTATTTTTGTGAAAATCTTAAATGAAATTTGAGGGTGTATAAAGGTAGCAAAAGCAACCGAAAGAGGCACCACTACTGTCAGGCTCTCCCCAGAGGTTACGTGATCAAGTAGATGACGCACTTTTGCTAATGAGACTCAGGCTTAATCTAAGCTTTAAAAGAACATCTGGAATCTGTAATGTCCATAGCACCCTCTTCTGCATTTAGCTTTCTTTTCATTAGGCATGTCTAGATGAACACTAATATGTATTATATAATTTTTATTTAGCCACATCTCTGAGGAAGTCAGAATTGTGTGGCTATTCTTAGCTTCCATTATTAATCTTATTTATCAGCATGAAGGAGGAAGCAGCCAAGAAATACCATTCCCATTTTATAGACAGAATAATAGAAACTGATTTGCTCAAGTTCATAGAGACAAACTGGAGTGGACACAGATTAATCCAAATTTTACTACTGCATCTTTAGAGCCTTGGGGCTGGAAAAGAAGCCAGTAGTTTGCCCTTGGGTGCTAGAAGCAGAAAACGGAAATGTAAGGAATCAGCTCCTTCCTGTATTACAGCACTGTCATGCAGAGGCTGTTCTTGGGCATATTTTTTTTTGTTTGAGATGGAGTTTTGCTCTTGTTGCTTAGGCTGGAGTGCAATGGCATGGGCTCAGCTCACTGCTACCTCCACCTCCCGGGTTCAAGTGATTCTCATCCCTCAGCCTCTCAAGTAGCTATGATTACAGGCATCTACCACCATGCCCAGCTAATTTTTGTATTTTTAGTAGAGATGGAGTTTCACCATGTTGGCCATGCTGGTCTTGAACTCCTAATCTCAAGTGATGTGCCTGCCTCAGCCTCCTAAAGTGCTGGGATTATAGGCAAGAGTCACTGCGCCAGGCCCCTTGAGCATATCTTGAAGTATGAATTCTGCAAATAGAGTTCAGAAGGATTGACAATAAAGAAATGGAGTTGACCCAACAGGCAAGTCGAATTAATTTGGAAGTTATTTTGTTTGCCACACACTCCTCCTGAAACAAGGACAGCTTTTCTCTCCCAGTCATTACTGTGTAGGACAATGAAAAGTCAAGAAGAGGCACAAGGATGCTTTTCTGCTTTTCCGTACCAAATGAAAGCTATAAAGGGAAAGAGAGCCTAAGCAAAGTAACCAGAAATCCACAGATATCAAGGAGAAGGCATAGTTCACTTGCATTCAGTCTCGGACATTACTGTGAAATGTTGGGAGCCAATGAGACACAGGCAGAGAATATCAGATGGGCTCCACTGCCGGTCAGCTCTTGCATTAGTTTCCTATTGCAACTGTAACACATTACCACAACCTTCGTGGCTTAGACAACACACATTTATTATCTCACAATTCTGGAGGTCAAAGTTGTAAAAATCAGTCACACTGGGCTGAAGTCAACGTGACGGCAGGACTAATTCCTTTCTGGAGGCTCCAGGGGAACATTGGTTTCTTCGCCTTTTCCAGCTTCTGGAGGCTCTTTCTTTGGCAGCAGTGCCATCAGTGGCAGGTGAAGCCTTCACACTTCCCATTATTACAGCCTCCTTTTCTGCCATCGTGTCTCCTTCTCTGACTCTGACTCAGCTCTGTCTGTCTTTCTTGTTCAAAGACTCTTGTGATTACCTGGGCCCACCCAGAAAATCCAGGATCTTCTTCTGATTTGAAGGTTAGCTGATTAGCAACTTTAATTCCATTTGCAACCTCAGTTCCTCTATTCCCTATAACATAACATGCTCACAGGTTCTGGATTAGGATGGGGACATTTTAGGGGGAAATTTTGTTCTGCTTAAAATAGCTCTATAGCTGCCCATATCCCCACTTGGTACCATGTTGTCTTCATATAGTCATGGTTGAATCCTACCGTGGTTTAGTCTTATTCTTTTCTGTTCATCAACACTTTCACACATATTGCCTCTTTAATTCTTAAAATATGTAAAAAAAAATTCTTGTTTTACAGAAGGAAAATAAGGCAAAGGAGCTTGAGGTGACTTTGTCATTATTGTATATAAAATTGGGGGCAGAAGTAATACTGAAGACCAGGTTGAGTGCCTCTGAATTTGATGTTGCTTTTGCTGTGTGACTCTGTCTCTCATATGGATACCTATATAATGGCAATCTATATAAATATATATAGAAACATTTATTTACACATATTTATAGTGCTTATGCATGTTGTTGGTCTCTGTTTATTGATGAAGTGGGGACAGTGATACCTCCCTTTCATGGCTATTGGTAGAGTTAAAGAGGGAAGATATTTAGTGTTTGACATCTAAATAAGATCAGGAAACTGGTGGTTTTATTACTATATTTTGCATGTCCTCCTGCCCCCTTTGCAAACTGTTTGGTTTGGCTAAAACAGGGTTTAAATATTAAGATTTGGGATCCTTTTGGCAGTGCTCACAGTCTCTAGGGCCCACTGATACCTCGTGTTTTATACCAAGCTGGAATCAGAACTTTGTATAACTTGCTTGGGCATCGTAAGCATATAAGCTTGTATCCCTAAAATAAGTAGGCAAGGAGAAAAGACCCCTAAATATTTTGGGACATCATTTTTTTCTTAACATGTATCAATGTCCAAGTTTATTAGGTAAGAAATAGTGCATCAGATTTTGCTGCTTTTTAAAAAGCAAATTAGGAACCAGTTAGCAGAGAAATAGAGAAAAAGAATACCTTGAGCTTTTAGACACAATAATCTTTAGCATTAAATTTTTCTTTTCCATTCTCTCATTTTTTCCCATTAACTAAAATTCAATGTAATGTTCCACTACAAATGATCTTCCAGAATTATAGGTCAGACTTCTGTGGTGGAAGAATTCCCCTCATCTTATCATCTCTGTTGATGAGGTCAAAATCAGATGTGGATAAAGCAATGATATAGCATTAGGATAGCATTAGGACAGAAGATTCCAGTGCTGAGAATAAAAGCAGATTCATTATTTCTTCTTGTACATATCTTTTATAATGCAAATGATTCCAGAACTGAGGAGAAATGTGTAATTGGTAAAATAATAAAGGACACTACATGCAGTAATCTGCATGTAATTCTTTCAGGAATAATATATCCATTTCAGTATTGAAATGAAGAGAAGCCTGCCAAAAAAGGACTTGAAATTGATGCACACAACATTTTCACCTCTAGTTTAAAGTTATCTATAAAGCAGCAATCATTTTGTGATTAACAAACTGTGTATGAAACTTATTCATAGGAAATAGGTTTCCACTAAAGAGAATTAGCAGAAAAATAGATGCTGAGTAATTCTGTATAAAAAATTTTTCTTCTGGCTTCCCTAACTAACCTCTTCTGTAGATAATTACTTGTAGGCTATTATCCTCTATAGAGTCTTTTTTTTTTTTTTTGTATTTTTTATTCAAAACTATAGGAATACATTTTAGAAATAATGATAGTCATAGTTTTTTCTTCTGGCTTTCCTGACTAACCTCTTCTGTAGATAATTAGTTGTAGGCTATTATGCTCTATAGGGTCTTTTTTTTTTGTTTTTGTATTTTTGATTCAAAACTATAGGAATACATTTTAGAAATAATGATAGTTATAGTTTTTAAGGTAAAGAGGAGTGGACTATTTCTTTTAAAAGAAATACATTCTAAAATTGTTCGGAAAGCATAACTGGTTTGGACAATACAATGCTCTTTTCTAGACAACTTATCATAAAAGCATTGGAACTAGAGACAATATTTAGGAAAATAATTGATTACATTAAACAAAACTATCTTCAGTTCTGTCTTATATGTTTTGATACATCTTCTGATTTATCACTAAAAGGAGATAGAAATTCTCAATAATACTAAAAACCTATATTATGTTACATGCTGTTGATGGAACTTGGGAATAATATCCAGTAAGCATGAGATTAATGGCGACTCTACACCTTGTCTTGTGTTAACCAACAGAGTCACACAAAACACCCGCTTAATAAAAAAAGATGTATGTGTGGGGAGTTGGAGGAGAGGTAATTTATTTAATTTCTATTTTTATGACTTATAGATTTGGAAATGAGAGTCTGAACCATGCTCAAAACAGTAACAGTCCCCTCATTCAACTTTAAGGATCATGAAGGCAGAAAATGACCTGTTTTTGTTGACACTTTTTAACCGGGGTCTACTACAGCACTAGGAAGATATAGAGTACATTTTTAGAATGAATGAATAGAAGTAGTAAAAACAGAAATCCAATAATTAGAAAACATTAATAAGAATTAAAAACAAAGAAAAGTTCTTGGGCTAAAATAAGATTTACAGATATGGTTGAATACTATACGCTTGTATGAAGCAAAATCAAGAGATTCATACTTAAAAATATTCTAAGATATTTTTAATGCAAAAATTAAGAGAATTTAGAAAGACATTTTTTTCTTTTTTTTTCTTTTCTTTTTTTTTTTTTTTTTTTACAATTTTCAGTACAGAGGGAAAAGACACTGTTGAAAGGCATACTAGGATTGGGACTCTTTTGGAAAGGCAGCTAAACATGACCTGCCAGAAATAGAAGTGGAACATTTACTTTGAGAGCTGTTCTACGCTCACATAATAGCAGTTTGGTTACAGAGAGACTCCTGACTTAGGAATAGGAGAACCACGATCTAGGCTCAGCCCATCACAAATTAAGCAGGTGCATTTGCAAAAATCAATTGTATTTTACATACTATCAATAACCAATTTAAAAAATCACATTAAAACCCCCATCAAACTCTTAGGAATAAATTTATTGAAAGGTTTACAAGAATTGTACTGTGGCAACTACTAATATTACTTAGAAAAATTAAAGATCTAGAGAAATGAAGAGATATATTGTAATCATAGATTGGAAAATTTAGTATTTTTATATGTTAATTATCTTTAAATTTACCTACAGAATCAATCAAAATCTCAATGGAGCTATTCATGGAAGTTGATAACTTGATTCTAAAATTCATATGGAAATGCAAAGGACTAGCCTGGAAAATCTTGAAGATTAAAAGAGTTGAAAGCAACTTGATTTTGAGATTTAGACGGGAGTTGAACCCCAGAGTTAAGATCTGGCAGTTTAAATGGGAACTGCTATACAGCTGCCCTCCTCTCCACCTGAGAGAACATAAATACTTTATTCCTAATGTAAATAAATCTTTACTAAACTACAAGTTGAAGATCCGTAATGTATAATTCTTTGGAATGAAAACAAATGGCTCCTAGTTTCATTCCCCTTTGAAATGTAAATACATAACTTTAAATTGTGGAGAGCAGATGTTTTGGGGGACAAAAGAAGGCATTCCCTGTCTTCATAGCATGTCAATTTCCATTGCTCAGGAGGCTGGGTCTCTGTAGGAACAGTGAAAAATCCAGAAAAGACTAACTTACCTAGTGTAGGCCATAATGCCTCTACATGTAGGCCATAATGTCTCTACATATACTACTACATGAAAGCAGTAGTATATAATACATTAAAGAAATGCATGTGGCTTTGTTCCCATGAAATCTTACTTATAAAACAAGTAGTAGGCCACATTTAACTCCTAGTTTACCATCTCCTGCTGTGATGGTTAATTAGATGTCAGCTTGACTGGGTTAAGAGGTACCCGGATAGCTAGTAAAATATAGTCATATGTACCACATGATTACATTTCAGTTAACAATGAACTGTATATATGAAGGTGGTCTTAAAAGATATAATGACGCTGAAAAATTCCTATCACCTGTTGACATTGTGTCCATTGTAACATCATAGCATAATGGATCACTCGTGTTCGTGGTGATGCTGCTGTAAACAAACCTATTGTGCTGCCAGTTATAAAAGCATAGCACAATTAGTTATACTATATAATACATAATACTTGAGAATAATAATAAACATGAGAAACTGGTTTATGAATATCCAATACTATATTTTTGTGGTTATTTTACACTGAACTCCTTTTACTAATAAAAAAAAGGTTTCCTATAAAACAGTTACTCCATGCTGCCCCAATAGCAGTCTCAGATACCTTGTGTTTATAACATCTTTTGATTGTATAATTTTCTCTTATGTTTAATGTAATCTCATGTTGTTTTGCTCATCATGGCCTCTAAGTCTTCAAAATTCACTGCTAATGTTGCCAGTAAGAGGCCATGTTTGGTGACTGACATGGAAACAAAATTAAAAGTGATTAAGAACTACAAAGGTGGAAAATCAGTGATAGTTATTATTTGCCAGTCAGGCATGTCCCATTCCATGATAGCTACAATCTTGAAGGACATGAGCAAAGTAACAGAAACTGTTAAGGAATCTGCTTCATTGAAGGCAATGCAATTAACACAATTTTAAAAAGGCTATGTCAAACATACAGAAACTTCTAGTGACCTGGATTGAAGACCAGACACAGAACTGTAATTCTCTCAGCACCATGAAAATCATGACCTAAGCAAAAAGTTTGCTTTTGAAAAACAAAAACGAAAAAGTCTGTTTTGATGTTGAAAGAAAGGGCTGTACCTGATTACCATGTTGAATTTACTGTTAGTTGGGTGTTTTAAATGATTCAAGAATTGTTATTCATTATACAATGTGAACGTGAATGTTGAGTCTGCACGTGCAGATGTGAAGGCAGCTGAAGAATTTTTGGAAACTCTAGATAAGCTGATTGTGGAGAAAAAGCAATTCTTTTGCACCAACCTAATACTTGTTCAGGCAAATTTTTAATATGGACGAAACATTTCTATTATGGAAATAAGTGCTTGAAGAGCTTTCATCTGTAAGGAGCCCAAGTAAATGCCAGGTTTCAAGGCTCATAAGGACAGTAAAACAGTCCTGCTTGGGGGCAATGCTGCAGCCTACAGATTGAAACCCTTTGTGATTTGGCATAGTGAGAACCCCAGGGCCTTCCGGCACATCAGTAAGTGCACACATTGTATTTATTTTAATATTTTACTTATATCAATAAGTACACAGGCCAGTACACAGGCTGACAATATCTATGACTGCAGTCAGAGCCTTATTGGGACTTGGGGTGAGGCTGCCATGGAGTGTATGAATTGTGTCTGGAAGAAGACACTCAAGAGTCATCAGTGACTTCAAAGGATCTGCAAAAATCAACAAGGTTTGTGGTTGAAATAGCAAACAACTTTAACCTGGGTGTGGATGAAGATGACATTGAGGAACTCCTAGAGGTGATTCCTGAGGAATTGACTAATGAGGAATCATTGGAAGTAGAACAAGAATGCATAGCTGAAGAAGAGACGAGAAAAGGGAAGTACAGAAGATAAATACCCCCCAAAATTCCCAGTGAAGGGCCTAGCAGAAGCTTTTGCAAAATTCAGTAAGCTCCTTAGAAATTTTGAAAACATAGACCCAACCATGAAATATTTCCACTAATAGAAATAAATGTTCGTGATGCATTATCTGATTACAGTCAATTTCATAAAATTAAAAAAAGAAAAAGCAAACCACCATGGACATATTTGTGAAAAGAGCAATACCTCCTCAAGAAGAGCCTTAGACAGTACTTCAGGAGGCGTTCCAGAAGAAAGCATTGTTATCATAGGAGATGACAGCTCCACACATATTATTGTCCCTGAAAACCTTCCAGTGGAACAAGATGTGGAGGAGGAAGACAGTGATATCAGTGATATGGATCCTATGCAGGCCTAAGCTAATGTGTATATTGTACAGTATGTATGGTATTGTGTATGCTTGTGTCTTAATTTTTAAATAAAAAGTAAAATAAAAACAAAAAAATTAAAAATAAAAAGCATATAGAATAAGGATATAAAGAATAATTATTTTTTTTAGTTGTATAATGTGTTTGTATTTTAAGCTAAATTTTATTACAAAAGAGTCAAAAAGTTTAAAAATGTAAAATTTAATGAAATAAAATAGTTTAAGTAAGTTAAGATTAATTTATTATCAAAGAAATAATTTTATTTTTTGGAGACAGGTTCTTGCTCTTTCATTCAGGCTGAAGTGCAGTGGCACAAACACTGCAGCCTTGACCATCCAGGTTCAAGGGATCCTTTGGTCTCAGCTCCCAAGTAGCTAAGATCTCAGGTACACACTGCCATGCCCAGCTAATTTTTAAATTTTTTGCAGAGATAAGAGTTTTGCTATGTTTCCCAGGCTGGGCTTGAACTTCTTGGGCTCAAATGACCCTCTTGCCTTGGCCTACCAAATTGTTGACATTATAGGTGTTAGCCACCACACCCAGGCAAACTAAAAAAAAAAAAAATTTACTGTAGCCTTAAGTGTCCAGTGTTTATAAAGTCTACAGTATGTACAGTAATATCCTAGGCCTTCACAGTCACTCACCACTTCCTTACTGACTCACCCAGAGCAACTTCCAGCCCTGCATTCTCCAATGACGGTAAGTGCCCTACATGGTATATCATTTTTAAAAAATCTATTATATTTTTACTATAACGTTTCTATGCTTAGATATATTTAGATACACAAATCCATAGTGTTTCAATTGCCTACAGTATTTAGTATAGTAACATGCTATATAGATTTGTAGCCTAGGAACAATAGGCTACACCATACAGCTTAGGTGTGTAGCAGGCTGTACCATCTAGGTTTGGGTAAGTACATGCTCTGATGTTTGCACAATGAAAAACATCACCTAATGACACATTTCTCAGAATATATCTTCATTCTTAAGTGACCTATGACTGTATTTCTGTGAGATGTCTCCAGAAGAGATTAGCACTTAATTCGGTAGATCCAGTAAAGAAGATCCACCCTCACCAATGTAGGCAGGTATCATTGAATCCCTCAGGGCTCTGATAGGACAAAAACACAGAGAAAGGACAAATGTGCTTTCTTTTCTGGAGCTGGACACCCATCTTCTCCTGCCCTTGGAGATGAGAACTTCAGGTTCTCTGGCCTTTGAATTCTGAAAATTGCACCACCCAACTCCTTTCATCTTTGACTTCTTGGATTTAAACCAGCAGTCCCCCAGGTTCTCAGGCTTTGCCTCTTGTACTGAGAGTCACACCATCTGCTCCTCTAGTTCTCAGGTTTTTGGAATCAGACTGAATCACACTATGGGCTTTCCCAGTTCTCCAGCTTACAGACAGCATATTGTGGAACTTCTCCACCTCCATAATCATGTGAATCAATTCCTATAATACAGCTCCTCTTCTATATGTATCTTTATATATTCTATGGGTCTGTTTCTCTGGAGAGCCCTAAAACATCTGTTCTAGAGTGATGGAAATCATGGCAATGGTTTCTTTAGCTATAAGGCATATTGGCTGTCAAGGAGGTCAAGAAGTGTTCAATTCTTCCTTTTAATTTGTGTGGTGGTTATATGGGTTTATATTTGTTAAAACATGTCAAACTGTGCTGTTTATATCTGTGCATTTACTTTTGTAAAATTTATTTCGTTAAAAAAAATCCCTACAAGCCTGGGTGTGGTGGCTGATGCGTAATCCCAGTACTTTGGGAGGCCACACTGGGAGGGTCGCTTGAGCCTAGGATTTTGAGACCAGCTTGGGCAACAAAGTGAGACCTTGCATCTCCAAAGGAAAAAAAAAATAGCTAGGTGTGGGGTATGGTCCCAAATACATGTGAGGCTAAGGCAGGAAGATCACTGCAGCCCAGGAGGGTGAGGCTGTAGTGACCAAGGCAGCACTGTTGCAATCTAGCCTGGGCAATATAGCAATAACATGTTTCAAAAAAAAAAAAAAAAAAAAATACTACATTAAAAGGATAATGAGGAAATATTATGAACAATTTTATGCTTATTAATTTAATAACCTAGAAGAATAGACTAATTTCTTGAAAACTACAAACTGCCAAAATTCAACTAAGATGTAATAGATAATCTCAATAGCCATATAGGCATTGAAGAAATTGAATTTATAATTTGATAGTGCCTAAAAAGCATATATCTAGAACAAAACGGTTTCACTGGAAAATTCTACTAAATATTTAGAGAATAATTAATATAAATTCTACATGATCTCCTCTAGAACATAGAATAGGAGAGAATAGAACATTTTCCAACTCATGAGACCAATATTAACCTGATACCAAATGAGGCAATAAAAATACAAAAATAAATCAAAACACACCATAGAGGCCAATATCCCTCATAAATAGCACCACAAAAATCTTTAACAAAATCTTAACAAACAGATTCAGAATTATCTGAAAAGAGTTATACACCATGATTGAGCAGATTTTTTACTAAGAGTGCATGGCTGGCTTAACATTTGCAAATCTGTTGATGCAATCCTCCATATCAATAAAATCCAGATCTCTACAACTTTTAGGTAATCTATGAAACAGTAAAAACCAGTTTGTCCTCAGATTTTACTTTTCCAATGATAAATGTTGATAACATTCCTGTATTTAAATGATAAATAAAAGATGGTATATTCCTAATCTGAATTGTCTACAGAAAATACATTCTCATTCACATGTGCATGCACATACACACATCTACCCTTGCACATAGATAACTGAAAAAAAGACACATTTTAAAAAATGGTAATGCTTTTGAATAGTACAGTCATATGTGTGTTAAATTTTCAAATTTTAAAATATATTTTCTATAATGAACCTGAATACATATTTAGGTCCAGGAAAATATAGATCATCTGAAAGGATATACACATATTGGTATTTATCCCAAGTAATTTTATTTATCTCTTTTTTTGATGTTGAAAATTATATCAAATATCAATATAAGCAATTCTACATAACAAGAAACACTATCGTCATGGATAATTTCCCTCAATTTTATAACTCTAAAAAAATTTGAAAGGACAATGTATGAGACAATCAACTATTACAGCTTTTAATGCCTGACCACCAAGCCAGACTTAATCAGATTGTAAAACGAATTAACATTGACATATTGAAAAAAATGATACAATTTCACAACAGTGAACTATTGTGGTCAAGTCATAAGAAATTATAATTTTAAAATGTACCTTAAAAAACATCAACTTTCCATTATCACAAATTAGGTGCCTTCCATAGATAAATGCTATTATGAAAACAAATGAAAAGTACATCTGTGGCCATTATTATACTAATAGTCCAGCATTAATATAATGTCCAGGAATCAGATATTACTACAGTGAAAGCCCCATGGCTTAGCTCTGCCACTGATTTCTTAAATAATCAATCTGAGAAGCTGAAATAGGGAGTCTGGGGGCATTTTTACAAACATAAAATTACATTTTCATTAAAAATAACATATCAATTTCTATTTTAAGTGGACAATAATGAATAAAGGATGTGTTTGATGTAATAGCTTAGAATACCAGATATCTCTTTTTCCAGGTTAATGTGTTACGTATTTTCAAACAATTCAAACTCCTTCCATACAAAAATTGTACACATGAATTTATCCTTTGAGTGAAGGAAAGTGTAAACAGTAAAAGAAAAATCACTCTGAGAGTCTTTCTTTTGTGGATCCTGCAGGAAAGACACACACTCACACCCAGACTCATACCTCTAGGGTTTGGGTGTTAGCAGTGTCTCCCTTGTCCACAGTAGAGAAAGAGCTAGAAGAGTTGGGAAAGTAAAGTGAAAAAGGTCACTCACTTGTGAGGAAGAATTGGGGTTGTCACATACTTCCTCTACCTTCTCTTTCTGTTTTTAACTCTTACTGCTTCTACTCCACGGATCCGACACATAGTGTAATTAATAACAAGGGCATTAACGTAGACTGAAGCTCTTCTAGGTTCCCTGCTCTAGAGGTGTAAAACCTAGAAACTACATTCCACAGACTCCCTTGCCAGCAGAATTCTAGTGAGATACTGCCAAGAAGCACTTGCAAGAGACTTGTAAGAAAGAAGAGAAGAGAAAGCCGTTACTCTAGCTTTAGATTGATCTTAGGTGTTGGTAAATGGTAGAGACGAGGTTTCCCTTGTGACATTTTGATGAAGTCTTATGTATCAGCCACTTTGACGCTGCAGGTATCTAAGAACTTTGGTAGTAGTTTTCTATAATTCTTTCATATCCAGATTTTCCCAAAGAGGCCTTTCTGGCCTTCATTACTTTAATCTCTCTACAGTTGTGTAAGCCTTCTAACCCCATATAATAATTTTCTCTCTACTCAAAATACCTAGAGACTTTGTTTTCCTGACCAAAACCCTAACAGACTCTTCTGTGGAGAAGTTATTGATGACCTCAAATAATTTCTGGTTTGAGGTGTGAATGAGCTTACTCATTTCACCTCTTTTTAAAAATGTTCTTTTCAGTTATGGAGCTAAATGGAATGAACAAATGAAACAACAGTTCACCCTGAATAAAATTATACCTTCAGCACTGTTCAGCGTCGTGGAATATCAAAGCCCCCATTATCACAGTTCGAACATAAAAATTATTATATCAATCATTGCCAAACAGGAATACAATATGGTGAAGTGGCAAGTTTATAGGTGAACCATATAAAAAAAATCAATGGTAATTGACCTGTTTGATCCATAAAACAGTAATTTTATATGGTTTGGCCTGAAAATAATATAAAATTAGAAATTATTTTCAGTAGAAATGTATTAATACTGTATCTCCAAAAGAGGTTACATTCCCATTTTTAAACAACAAAAAAATGGGCTGGGAAAATATGTGCCTTTTTCACGTGAAAAACCATGTCTATGAAATAACCTAACTCCACCATCACACACATACCCCTGTGATTGCAGAAGCATTTGTCCTTCTCTGCTCTCCTCTAGCTCTTGATGACCTTGGATCCCTCACCCCACTGTATGCTCAGTCTTGCCTTTGGTTCTAGAACAGCCCAGGCTTGATGTAAGATGTACTCATGTTACTTTAGTCACACCCAAGCACTTCTCTGCACCGATGCTACTCGGTACCTTAGATTCTAGGCCAGTGACTAGTGTCCCACTGTGTTTTTACCTATCCTCCTCCAATAATCCGGAATGCTGTTACTTGTTGAGGTCCTGCCACTTGTGTGCAGACCCAGAATCTGTGTGATCAGGCTTCTGGTTATTGACACCCTGGGTCCCCTGTCAGTTTGCTCTATCAAGACAAATTTTGGATTCCATGGGGCTGATGGTGACTAAATATTACTGTAGTATTGTACACAGTGCCTACCAAACTTCACAAATACTCAATAAAGTATAAATTTTTAAGAATCAAAGGTTGTTCAGAGCAGGCCTAAGTTAGTGGGAACCTAGCTAGGAAACTTGAAATATCCAGAAAATTTACCTAGTGATTAAGGTCTTGAAAACTTTGGCTGAGATTATTTTTTCCATGAAAAGTTTTAGATTTTGGCTGACCATCTGGAGCAGGTAGGTATGGTTTTCATCCACATGCTGACACTGGCTCATTAGGCCCTAGCCCACCTTGCGGCTTGTAGACAAGAGGAAACAAATAGAGGGGAACCACCGTCCTTTATCAGACAACTAGACCTGGAAGTTACATCTATATCACATCTGCCCACTGGTGCATCATCAGATGACCACTCTCATCTTCTATGGAGTGTTGTTCAGCAACACTATATGCTGGGGACTTTGAAGAAATTAGGAGGCTGGGATACATTAGAAGGCATTGTAAAAGTTAGGGAAGCAAATGATGATAGTTTAGTAGTTCTCAATCTTTAAAGTCATAGTTCTTAATCTCTTAAAAATTGTTGAGGACATTAAAGACCTCTGGTTACAAAGACCATATCTATTAATCTTTAACATATTAGAAACACAAAGTGAGAAAAATTTAAAACACAAAAATATAAAAACACCTATTCTGTTAATCATCAGAGTGATAATATCACATGTTACATAGCTTCTGGAAAACTCAGCTGAATATCTGGGAGAGAATGAGAGTACAATGAGCAAATGATATTTTACTATTATTAAGAAAATGGTTTGGACATCAAGGATGCTCTGAAAAGGTCTTGGGGACACCCAGGGATCTCTAGATTACATGTGGAGAGAACCACTGGCTTAAACTAAGCTCCTGTCATTGGATACGGCAAAAAGAAATACATTTAGAGACTTTAAGGGATTAGAAATAACAGGATTTGATGACATCCTTCAATAAGATATAATTTACAAACACAAACTTCCTTCAACATTAGTTGGGTTGTCATTGTTTTTAAAGCTAACCCTTAAGGTGCATTATACTAAGTGCTTAATACATGATTTCATTTAAACTTTACTGAAACATTATGACATGGTGCTGTTAAGGTTTTCCACACCAGTTCCAACCTCGTACAACTGGTGTAGCAAAAGATGTAAAATTTTCTGCCTACCCACAACCAGACTTCTTCCAAGACTTGTAAAGTTTTAAATAAAAGCTTCTGGCCAATGTCTTAGAAATGACCCTGTGCCTCCAGGGAAGTCTTCTTCAACACATGTCTCTAAGTTTCTGATCTCTGTTGCTTCAGAGACCTGATTTCACTATTTCTTTTGGTTCTGGTTCTGACACTGTTCTTGCTCTAGTTATTCAATGTTGCTTACTGCTCAACTCCTAGTCCATCTGTTTCTCCCGACTCTATCTTTAACCTGGATTCCATTCTTATTACTCAGCTAAACTTAGTTTCTCAGCACCTGTTCCAACTTTCCTCCCATTGTTACCACTGTCTTCTGGTATGTGAACTGATTTTCCTATATCCCAATTGGCTATCTGGTCCAACTACCGTCAGATATTCTGAAAATTTCTCTAGGCATTATTTGCAAGGTGATACCACAGTCATCCTCTGCTCATTGTCAGCCCAAAGTTAACCCTTTGGTTTTGCCCTTACCCCTTCTGGGTCTGACTGTGGAAGTGGAATCCTGCAGGAAGAGAAAGTGGGGCAAGGCCGAGGGCATAAATGTGTGCTTCGAATGAGAAAAAAATTGCTTCTTTGGACCTCTAGCAATGGCCAATAAAGTATATGAGGTTTTTGTTTACTTTATTTCCATTTTCCACCAAGATACAATACCTATAGTAATACGTCATAATTATGGAGTGTGTTATGAAGATTAGATGTTGCTGAATTTTTAAATTGTTAAGGTAAGGTGAAAGTGGTGTCCTGGAAGCAGTGTCCTGACACAGCAATTTAAGGAAAGTAGCCATTTCATTTAGATTGCCACAGGAAAGAGCTTATTTAGAGTACTGCTTTTGTTTTGGCAACAGAAAATATGCAGAGGTCTTTAAAATACAGTGATCAAAATATAATTATCACAATTTAAAAAATGAACAATAATTCAATAACTAAATATCAGGTTAGTGTTTGCATTTATCTATTATCATGTAAATGATTTAATTTTTGGTTTATATTTTGTTTGAATCAAGAGCCAGGACTATACATTGCAATTGTTTAATATATTTCTTAAGTCTTTAAATCTGTAGATTCTGTCTTTTTTTCCCCTCCCCTTACACTTACTTGTTGAAGAAACCAAATAGTTTTCTCATAGAATTTCTTACAGTCTGGATTTTGCTGATTGCATTTTGTAGTGTCCCTTGTATTTCTCTTGTATTAATTGTTGGACCTAAGTACATTATCATGGCCATCAAATATATTAAAGAAAGTTCATTGTCACTGATCATTAGAGAAATGCAAATTGAAACCACAATGAGATACTATCTCACGCCAGTCAGAATGGCGATTATTAAAAAGTCAGGAAACAATAGATGTTGGCGAGGCTGTGGAGAAACAGAAACACTTTTACACTGTTGGGAGTGTAAATTAATTCAACAATTGTGGAAGACAGTGTGGCAATTCTTCAAGGATCTAAAACCAGAAATACCATTTGACCCAGCAATCCTGTTAGGGGGTATACACCCAAAGGATTATAAATCATTCTACTATAAAGACACATGCACAGGGATGTTTAGTGCAGTGTTATTTACAATATCAAAGACTTGGAACCAACCCAAATGCCTGTCAATGATAGACTGGATACAGAAAATGTGGCACATACATACCATGGAATACTATGTAGCCATAAAAATGAATGAGTTCATGTCCTTTGCAGGGACATGGATGAAGCTGAAAGCCATCATTCTCAGCAAACTAACACAGAAACAGAAAACCAAACACTGCATTTTTCTCACTCATAAGTGGGAGTTGAACAATAAGAACATATGGACACAGGGAGGGGAACAACACATACTGGGGCCTGTTTGGAGGTCGGGTTGCGGCAGGGAGAAGGAGAGCATTAGGACAAATACCTAGTGCATGCAGGGCTTAAAACCTAGATGATGGAATGATAGATGCAACAAACCACCATGGCACATGTATACCTATGTAACAAACCTGCACATTCTGCACTTGTATTCTGGAACTTAATAAAAAATAAAATAAAAAGTAAATGCATTATCAGACTACTTCAGATGTGGTGGTGTGCATTTTCTCAGTACTAATATAATATCTGACTACAACTCCTTCTATATTCTTAGCTATTGATGGCCATTTTCTAGATCCATTAATTCATTCAGAATTACAAAATGAAAATATCCTAATTTTAAAAACATTTCATAGTTTATAAGCTGGAGCACTTCCATAAAATTTCCCTTTTTTTTGCTTATCTTGAGGAATAGCTAATTACAGAGGCACAGGATAAATGCTAGATTCCCTTGTTCCCTTTTGCCAGTGAGAGCCCATTCATGCTGCCTTCTGAGCCCTTTTTACTAGACTTCAGTAGTAGTCTTTAATAGCTTCTTCGGTTTCTTACATGAAAATGATTTCCAGGCTTATCTTGGAATTTTCCTACCTTATATCTGTAGGCATCAATTTCTCAAAGGATTTCTGGTTCCGTTTAGAAAGAATTCATATTGGCAACCGCAATGTGAACATTGGGGATGCTCAGAGCTACTGAATTGGTCATTGTTTCTAGGGTTTTTCAGCAGACAAACAGAAAATATGTTTTTCGTTTGTTTCCTTTTAATATAAACACATCCTGAACTCATACTGCTACTTTTAATTCAAATTCAGTACTATTAAATATTCAACCTGTTAATTCTACATCTTTATCTTCTTTTCTCTTTTAAAGGCATGCTTGTAGGGTATTTTTCCTTATTGAGGAACTATAGTCAAATCATTACATTCTTATGCCATTCTAAATAGTTCTGTATGGTTATGCCATCAAATAATATATATTTATATTTATTTATTTTCATTCTTGAATTTCAGGAAGTGCTTTTTAAATTAATTTTTATCATTATTTAAAATATTTACATGTTTTCAAAGTAAAATTGACAAATACTTTAAAAGAGGTCAAACTTCTATCTCTGCTCTTCACACTTTTATTTCTTCATTTTCACCTGTCTTCTCCACATTTTTCTCCTTTTCCCCAAATGATCATATAACTTTGGTCTACACTGAGACATTTTCAAAAGTGAAAAGGGGTTATATTAATAATTGCACTTTGAAAACAAGAATAAACTGGAACTTTTCCAGGCAAATCTGGCATATATGTCATTTTGTTTTGTAAACATTATTTAAAAATTTAATCTTTTTACTGAAAAAATATAGGCTAATACATAAACATTAGATAAAACCACATCAAATTGCAGATATTTTACTGCTTTTTAACCTAAAAAAATTGCAATTTTATGTGTTCAACCTAAATATTCATGTCTCTGTTAGATAAATGGTGGCATACTGTAGTAATTTTAATTCACTTTACTTTTTCACTTAAATATATGCCAGAGATACTCCATAGTGGCACATAAAGATAGTTTCCATTTCTTTTACAGCTGCACTCTACCTTGTATAGTTGGATCATTGTTTATTCAGCCAGTGGCTGTTAACGGAATTAGTTTTGTTTCTATATTTTTGGGTTTAAAAGTAGCAATACAATCAATAGCCTTGTACATAATGTCTTTTCATGTTTTTGCCAATGTCAGTTTTGGGATAGATTCCTAAAAAGGGAATTGCTGAGTCAAATGACAATGTGTATGTGATTTTGCAAGACGTTGCCAAATTCTTCTTTATGGGAGTTATACTTTTTGCCTTCCCACTAGCAATGTGTGAGAGGCTTACCCATGGCCTTTTGGTATTTATCAGTTTGATATTTGCTATGAATTTTCATTTTGCTGTGACATTGTACATGTTATGTTCTTTTTTTTTTTTGAGCACCTTCAACATTTTTATATACAAAAACTTCCCTTCATGTGTGCTGCCAAGATTCGTTGGGGTGCTCCCCATTAAGCATGGCCTGATGAAGGATACGTACATGATATTTGTATTGATATGCAATATAGTTGGGCACAAATCCCTTTCTGGAGCTTTGGGGAGTAATTTGTACTGAAGTCCCTACTCACCAGTCTCTCCTGCCAGATCATTCTTTAAGACTATGATCAAATGCTGCTGCTTCTATGAAGCCTTTTCTAACTCTCTTCTACAGCATTTACAGGTACTTTTATTGTGAGGATAATCACACTGTGATTGCTAGAGCTCAGCCAAGTCTTTAGCACAAATAAAGATATATTTTTGAGAGAGTACTGCAGACAAGGTATTATTAACAGATGGAAGACTTTGACATTTACAGTGAAGAGTTTTTGATCTAGAGAGCAATGGGGATCCACTGGAATTTTTTTTCTTTTATACATTCCTGTATATATGTTTTTGTCAGATTGAAAGAACAAATTACACTTGAGGTAGTATTTACATTTATGGCTGAATAAATAATATTAGTCATTTTTCTTTTTTCTATGTGTGTATGTTACACTATTGCTTTTATTACATAAATTTCCAAAGTACATTACAGAGCATATGATCTTTCAAGGTTTTGTTCCACATGTGTTATGCATATTAACTGCTAATTTCTATTAAAAATACTCTTAAATTGAATTACATTACAAATAAGTACCATATACTTAAGCTAAACAATATAAACATATACACATTTCTGATAGGTGATAGAAAAGCAAGAAATTCTGAGAAATTTTAAGACTGTGACCCATACCATTTGGATGGTATAGCAGGAGTGGCAGAGAGAGGAACACTCCTTAAGTTTTTCACTTACTGGCCCCTTTCAGTTAGGAAGGATCATGTCACTAGCACCGGCCAATGAGAAGTGTGGTGTGCTATTTCTGGAGTAAGGGAAATGTATGTGCAATTTCTAATTTCTCCTTTCTCTTCCATTGACACTGAGGAGGCACCATGACCCACTGCACATTTGTAAGACAGTGAGAGCTCTGTTTGTCCATTTGCATCTCTGAGTGACAACATGAAGCAAAATCTCCTACTGATGTGCCTGGGATGTGGGATAAGGTAAAAATAAACTTTTATCATATTAAGTCACTGGACTTTTATGATCATTTGTCACTGAATACTAACTAATACACTTGGTTTATGGAAAAAAAGAACTAAGCTATAGAATTTAAATACTTGGAAGATTAGTGAATACACCTTTATTATTTTTTAATTTAAGACAATGGTGATAACACAATAGAACTTAAAATACCTTGGAAATGTTTATTTTGAGTAGTGGAAGTAAACTGAATGCTTGGGGCAGAAATGAATAAGCAGTGGTAGACAAGACGGCAGCAATGATGATCCAGGTAATATCAGTCTGTCTGCTTGTTTATTCATCATTTCCTGTGCGACTAACACTGTTGGGGTCTGGGGTGGCAAAGTAGACAATAACCCTGCCCTAACGAAGATTTTAGCCCAGAGAAAGAGAGGCAATTAAAAAGTGAATAAATTAGATAAATAATCACAGATTTTTGAAAGCATTATAAAAGAAACAGGGAGGAGGAGTGTTGTAAAAGAAAATAATGGAGGTGATTCAGGGGGCTTAGGACCATACTTAAATGAAGTGGTCAAGAAGAAAACCTTTCTAAGGAGGTAATATAATATTTTTTATTGCATTTTAGGTTTTGAGGTACATGTGAAGAACATGCAAGATTATAGCATAGGTACACACATGGCAGTATTGATGGAACATATCTCAAAATAATAAAAGCTATTTATGAGAAAATTTTTGATTGAAAATTCTTAGTATAGATAGAAGTTTATATTGAAAAAAATTCACAATCTGATAAAGAGTAGTTACCTTAAATCCTGCAGCTAGCTTTTTATGTAAAGGTAAAATAGTAAG
>CAUYQU010023312.1:0-82989 GCA_963574635.1 Cheracebus regulus | reverse complement strand
TAATTCTTTTCCTCATTTTTCTGGAAGTGTATGGCCTTTAATAAACCTGCGGAACAATAGACCTTGACTTCACTCTTCTTCGTAAGTAGTGTTTCATTTTTACTGCTACACCTACTACCTCTAGCTACTTTTTTTTTTTTTTGAGACAGAGTCTTTCTCTGTCGCCAGGCGCCAGGCTGGAGTGCAGTGGCGTGATCTCGGCTCACTGCAACCTCCACCTCCTGGGTTCAAGCAATTCTCCTGCCTCAGCCTCCCAAGTAGCTGGGACTGCAGGCGGGCGCCACCATGCCCAGTTAATTTTGTACGTTAGTAGAGACGGGGTTTCACCATGTTGGCCAGGATGGTCTTGATCTCTTGATCTCGTGATCCGCCCACCTCGGCCTCCCAAACTGCTGGGATTACAGGCGTGAGCCACCGTGCCTGGCCCCTACCTCTAGGTACTTTTAAATAACTCTCATCACTGGGGCTCGTTTTAATATAAAGAATTCATTGTACAAACTTTTCATTGGGACTTTTCGTGTACTACCGTCTCAAATACTGTTTCACTTAGAATTTTTCATGAGATTGTATGGTTTCAGTTATCACCAGTGACTTCCAACATCACATCACTTGGCTTGAGCTCTACACACATGCTTCAGGCTGTGCGCTGGATGTCAGCCTGTGGATGTACTACAGGCATCTCAAAGGTCCCATCTTCCAGGCAGAACATATTATTCATCACCTTCTATTCACTATAGCCATTCTGCCACCTAATTCTGTTAAGTATATTTTAAGTATATATTATTATTACTATCTTTTCTTTATTCCTCTTTTATGAAACAGCAGACCTCATAATTTTTCAGTGATTATAGTATTTTTTCCCATTTACTCTAGTGATTACAAAATGCTCAGTTTTCTAGTCCCCACAGGGCTCTCTAATTCTCTTTAGTGAACCTGTTTTTCAGGATAGAAAAAGAACCCACCTCAGTTTAAATCTCATCAGCACACTACATCTCCCACTTGCCCTGCTTTTAGCATCTATCTACTGACTGTGCATAGGTCCTCTCTTTCATTCTGTGAAGATTTTAGCAGCTGTCTCCATGTTGATCCTCAACATCTTCCCTGCCGTATTACCTGATTTCAAAATCCAGATACATTGTTTTTATTAGGGCTTGTTCTAGCAGTCCTTTGACTTTCTTCCTGACTACCTACTAATCTACTCATATTGAATAACTCAATCCTGCCTATAATGGTGCCTAATTTTCCATTAACAATAATTTCAACTCTTCTATAATCTTAATTTCTAGCACACAGATTTCCATCTACTATACTGCTATGTGACTTCTTAACCTCTGGATTCACCGGTTGTTCGAACCTGCCAGAGCATATAATTTGTCCTTTCATTATTTCTTATATCTTAAGACTTTTCTTCCCCTCCTCTGGCAGTTTAAATTACTATGCTCCCAAAGCCATTACTATTCTCTCCATTACAGTAACTTGCCTGGCAAAATGTCAATGCTAGGGGAAAAAATATATATAGTTTCTACCCACTCTGTTCCTGTACCATCACAGATGATTGTAGCTGGAGGCAAAAAACAAAACAAACAAAAAAAATCTGATTATTCTTTCTTCATATTAAGATCATCAAATGTGCTTCAATCCATTCACTCCTATTCTCCAAAATGACTCTTTCACAGTTTCATATTCCCACTCAGTCCTCCAGTACCTCCTCTCCCATTACTTCCAGCTGATTACCTAGATCTTATTTCAGAATTACAGTAGGAGCAATTTTAAAAAGGCCTCCACGATCATCCACTATCACATCTACTTACCTGTGACAACATCTATACACTCTCTGCATTCCTGTTACTGACGTCAAATTGCTTGAGTAGCTACCTAATGCCAACAGCTTCACTTGTGCACATCTTTGATCTTTTCAGGGATATCTCATCATTTACTGTTACCTCTGCTTGCTATTTACATCATCATTCAAGCACGCTTAAATGTCTTCTACGTTGAAGACAATCATCTGTTTATGATCTTCTACACCTCAATTATTTGATTTTCTTGACAATGACGGCTGTCAGAATTGAAGGTCTCCATTTCCCATCCCCCCCTCACTCTTTGTTGAAACTACTTTAATCAGGTTCTTTACTCCTGTCCTTTCTGTAAAATGGTTTTTTTTTTAGGCTCACCAATAATCTTCATGATAATCAATCTTATAGTCAGTTTTAAGTCCTCATTCGTCGGATCTCTTAGAAGCATTAATCAGCAGCATTAATTACCTCCTCCATTAACACAATCTCACCACTCTGCTTTCTGGAGCCCACACTCTCTTATTATAGTTCTATTCTGATGTCTTTTTTTACTGTTTTTTTTTCCAGTTTTTTCTTTCTTTTTTCCTCATTTCCTTGCTATAGTCATCATACTCTTCTGTTTTTGTTTTATACCCTTTCCTGGAGATGTCATCTGATTTACTAGCTATAAACACCATCAATATGCTATGAACTTCCAAATTTTATCTTCAGCCTAGATTTCCCTTCTACACTCCACACCTGTATGTTTTGCTTCCTATTTGGCTTCTCTACATGCATGTTCAATTGACATCTCAAACATAGCGTGTCCCTTCTGTGCACCCTCCTGGTAGCACCTGCTGCTCCTGCAATTGTTCTCAACTTGGTTTGTAAAAATGTCCCGCACCCTTCCCCCACTATATTTCTCTAGTCCAGAATCCTAAAGTCATCAACTTTATTTCCTACTTACCAACTCGTCTGCTGGTATAGAACTCATCTGCAAATCTTGTCAGTTGGATTTTTACCCTTCCATTGATATAATCTGGTAAGATACAACTGTCCCTCACTCTGATTATTGTGTTAATGTTCTAGCTGATCTTCCACTTTGTGCCTTGTTTCCCAGTTCAGTTTGTTCTCAGCATAGAAACCGTATAATTTTGTTTTTGAAACACACATAAAATCGTATTACTCCCTTGCTCAAAATTATTCAGTGACATATTTTCCATTTAGTACCAAAATTCTTAGACTGGTCTAGGATATCTGGCTCCTGCTTATTTCTTTGATCTTACCTCTCCCATTGCTATGCATTTCACTTGCTCTATTCTTAGTCCTTTGTCTGTCATTTACTCTTTTAAATGTTTGCTCGAATATTGCCTTCTCAATAAGGCCTTCCCTGATCAGAGGATTTCAAATTTCAGCACTCCACACTTCTCTTCTATGCTCTCTTTCTTTTTAGTAATATTATTTATTACCATCTGATACACTGTACATTTCACTTACGAGGTTTGTGCTGCATTTCACCCTCATCTCTGCTGAACACTGCACATTTAGAATGTAAACCCCATGAGGGCAGGGGTTTTTATTTTGCATACTTGTATCTAGGCTCTTTCTGTCAATATATATTTAATGTTTATTGAATACATACATTAATAAATAAATGACCAATAGATGATCCTAGCTGAAGAAAACATAGGCAGTGTCTTAATCTGTGAAATGGTTATGCTGGGATAGGTGTTAAGATCACAGAAGGAAGCAGAAGCCAGATGGTGTAGCCTTTTGTAAGAGATTTGGACACAAAGTCAACAGATTATTTGGAGCAAAACAGTGGCTTGGTTTTATGTATCAAATCAAGACATACAATTAGTTAACAGGTATATGAAAAAAAAGCTCAACATCACTAAAACATGTTTCAAGCATTTCATTATTTTCTTTTTCATACTTGGGGAATAGAGAGCCATGACAGTTCTTAAATTTGGGAGTTGGAAGTAAGCATGCAGCAGCATTGCTTAAGTTGGTTGAAGCAATCAAGAAGCCTGCAGATTTCTAAGTTGCTTAACTTAACCTTAAAAAGGCAACAAAAGTTTATTCATCACCGTCCTTTCCTCTAGTCATCTTAAATATTGATGATAGTACTATATGAGAAATGACAAATTTAATTACTTTGCTTTATGTATTAAAAAAGTGTGACTGCAAAGAAAACAGAGTTGATTATTAGTTTTTATTTTTTTGGATACGTTTTTGTCTGTGTTTCATAATGATCTTATATCACTTCTGATTATTAATACAAAACTTAGAGTCAAATATGTGGCTACCTTCTGCAAATATATAGCACTTTATAAAACAATTTTGTACATATGTAATTTACACAGGATTAATCTGATAATTTAAAAAATCAAAGCACTAAACTTATTAACACTTTAAAAAAATATGCATCAACTAATCTCAGAATAACACTACTTAATTATTCAGCCCAACTTTCTAAATCTCATGGTGCCAGCTCTGCTTAATAACCAAACCCAGTACTACATAATACAAAGAGATTGAATGGGCAACATTGATTTCCTACTTGTTACATAAATGCTGGTGGTGTTCAATACAATGAAGAAGGAAAGCAGCAATACTGACAGCCTGCAAAAATTAACATGGGGTCAGATTAAGCCATTGACAGCTTCTGAGAAAATATGACAGTGATATCTGACTTTGGACATGAGGATGATCTTGCATAGGCTGCTGACTCTGTTTCTAAATTCTAGAACTTGAGAATCTCAGGGAGCATCAGGAGTTTCGGGGCACTAAGATTCTATGTCTTGCAATTAACACAAAAACTCTGAGACATGTTTAGAGAATAAAAGATGGTTCGACAAGTACAAAGTGTAATGGAGCCCTGGGGAATATGACTGCGTGGTATAGGAGAGCTCTGGAACCACAGATGGAGAAGGTGTAAGTACGTGAAATAAATAAGAGGACACACAATTTATATTATGAGCCAGAGAACTTTGGTTCCTCATGTTTCTTCAGTCAGTGCCTATTAAATTCTTATTTTCTGGAAGTCGGTTTATGAAGACATGAATTTTAGGGAACATTGGCAGAATGCCAACACTTTTTTTCAGCTTTATAGCTGTATCCAGGCTGTATTTACAGACATAACCTGTGCATTCTAATGAGGATAAATACCCTTCAAATAAATATCTTAAACACAAAAAACACATTTCAAAACCAAATGTTAGTAACAAAATTATATCTCCACACACAGTGACTGTGGAGTAGAATTTAATCACCAACAAAAAGAATTCCAGCTCACTGTAGTCCTAAATCTATTTTTCCTTCTCTAATAAATAGCTCCAAATGATGAACCTTTCCTATATATTTTAATTTTATGATAGACTGGTAGTATCTTAACTTATGAAATGATCATGATAACATAATTGAAATCATTAGAATGACAATATATAGTTTTTCATTTAAAAAGCAGTAGACTTTCATCAGAGGCAGAGAGCAAATAGGAGCCATTTATTGTGTTCTATGTAACTTTTATAGACATGGTGATGCCTGAGCTTTTGTGGGTGGCTAGGAAACACTCCATGATTAAGGCATCCACTTCATCGTCTGCCCATTTCTGTTCCCATTGGATTCCCAAATTGTGAACAATATCTTCACAACTTGTGACCCTCCAATTACAATCAGCTTCCAGACCTGGGTTTGTAGGGCCCACAATAAGTGTGCAAATAAAGTTCCACACCCCGTATTCCAAGTGTTGAAAATATCTAATCCTCTACACTTGACAAATAGATGTTCATAACATCTAGAAAAAAGGCCAGGTTAAAATAGAGTATTTCAGACTGCTGAGTTTTTCTCACCAGAATATGATAGCACAGTGGGAGTCAGTTCCCTGGTCCATATCCTGCCCTTCTTCTCTTCTAGCTGGCATAAGATATGTGGAGAAAAACAATAAGCCCAAGAGCTACCAGAGGGAAGGAGGGAGAGGCCAGTGCTACCTAGGGACTGGACAACTAACTGGAACTGGAACTGCAAGACTTATTACTGGAGAATAACCTTAGAAGCTTGCAAATTTACTTCTCAGAGAATTAGAATTATCACGTAGGTAGTCTAAGTAGACTCTAAGAGATGGAGATTGAAGGAAGGATGAGTTGTAAGTATCAAGATCTTTGATACATTATTGGTTATTGGTAAAATGCAGTCTATGTTTGCAGTAACACTAGAAACAGGGTTTAGCACCTTTATGCATTGAAGTACTGGAAACTACACATAGGAATTAAGCTATACATAATCTCTCTGGTATACTCTGCAGGACTCCAATCCTAAAATGCAAATAGAGTTGGAATTAGTGCTTTATAGGCAGCTAATTGAGATTGGCCTTGCCCTTTCTCTGTGGGTGGTCTGGAAAATGAGCTTATCTCTAGGCTCATGCAAAGCCGATAGGCATCTATGTTTACACTTGGTCTTAAGGCAGTAAATTATTTCTGGTTCCTATTAATCTGTACTCTACAGTGGGCTGTTCTTGCCTCTCAGCCTGGGAAGAGCTCAACCTATAGTTAACAGATTAATTTTCTTCACAATTGAGTAGGCTAAAGGAAAATAGAAAAGAACTAATAGACATTCATTTTGGATTCTGTCATTTATGTGCACAGAAAGATTAGAGAATTTCCAGATGCATTATGGAGCACATCATATAGTATGATGAGAGTTAAATTTCTGGAAGAATAAATGAAATATATTGCTATAAACCAAATTATCTGATATAGATGATTGACTACATTAAAGTTGAATAGCTTTTGGATTGTCTGAAAATTTAAAGCCTCTGAGGTTTATGAACTTTAATAGCAGAGGGTATGATCATCCTGATTTTCTGCTGAGCATGGAAGATTCAAAATAGTGAATAGATGTGGCAGACATTTTTCTTATTTCATTCCTGCTGTCATACACAGGAGTTAAACTCAGTGATTTTTTTTTCCTATTCATGATACATTTAACTGAAAAGAAAATTAAATATCTCCTATTATCAATTAAAAATGGTATGTTAAGCCAGGGACTATTAATAATTTGTTCTGTAAAGTATTCCATGGCTTGTGATTTTGAAAATTTTGTTTCTAGAATGTTCAAGGTGTTAAGTATTCATATTCTTGAACATAAATTGTATCAGGAGTTTCAATTACACACAGAAGAATGTGAGGCTGATATTCAAAATCAAATAGCATTTTCATTTAATGTTTTATTAATAATATAGTCATTTTCATATACATCCCTAATATGAAAATAGTGAACTTTTAAATTTGTTAAAATCTATCACTCACAGTAAAAGGCATTATCTGATATTTTAATTTCAAGCTGATTAATACCAATGTCTTTGGTTGTTAGAAATAATTCTGATCACCGTGAAAATTTGTAAAGTTGGGTTCAGCAATTGAAATTAATTCAGTGTACTGTGCAATTGAAAAACAGTTCTACTACATGAACATCCAAATAATTTTTTAAATAAACACAAAAGAGAACTAACCTAATTGAGAACTGAGGTAAAATACAAGTTCAAGAGGTATTGTTGCAGAAGGTAGCTAATCAGGCATGAGTGGGCAGAAAGGGCTCACCACACCCACCAGCAATGTCAGGCAACCATCAGATGACAGTCCAACAGCTGTTGCACTGTCTCTAAACTGATAACACCAGCACTAGGAAGAGGCAGTTTCCTAATGGTATGGCAGTTGTTATGTTGTACCCAAGCGAGTCAAGGAATGTGCCACCCTCTGAGAATGAATTATGAGTCGTTTATTAAGACAGCGACTGAGAGTGGCTAATGCCCAAAATCCTCTCAGCCCCGAAGAAAATGTCAGGTGGTCTTTTATACACTAGTTTTAACAGGAAGGGGGATACGTAGCTGAAACAAAGTTTTCACAAAGGCAGAGTAAGCAAAAAGTTAAAAAGAAAAACTGATACATAAGAAATAAAACAGTGTCAGGTGTGAGGAGTACAGCTATCATGAAAGACATACAACTTATACATAAGGCGGGCTCTGGGCGCTCACTGCAGCTGCATTTCCAGGCTCTGCTGATACCCCTTTACTCGGCCTCTTATCAACAAAGGCATTCCTGGATGCCCAGAGTCAGTCTGACCTTGCTTTATGCTATAGCTACATATTTAATGGGAAGAAGTTTACTGAAATGAAGAAGCCAAGATGAAGTCTGTCCGGCTCAAAAAGGCTAACATAAAGCCTGAACAGCTTTTAGTCGGGGAAAAGAAGAGTTAGGTTTAGCTGGCAAAAAGCAGGGTATCACAGTTACACTAAAATGATAATTGGTCATAGCTGGCACCAGTGAGAGGCAATTTCCCAATAGATAAAGACGCTTGAAATTGGTAATCAACAACCTCCAATAGAAACTCAGGAATTAGGTGAGTTGGCTGGTGCAGGCTCATTAAGAGACTAAATGGTGCAGTATGACCTTCTGGGGGCATTCCACCAGAAAAGGGAAGAAAGTCTCAGGTGAGCTTGCATACAACTTCTTAAACCCACTGCAGGCTCACCTCCCCAGCACAAGGAGGGCACTGCATGTGAGGGCAGCTCAGCCTACGGAAAGAATGAAGGGAAAGAATGAAGGGAAGTGGTCCAGCATATAAGGTCCTGGGTTCAAGGTTAAACCGGGCTTTTAATCTCCAAGGTACCTGCTTGAGTCTCTTCCAAGGGTACTTTCCTTTCTTTCCTGCTGTAAATCTTTTCAGTAAGCTTCCACACCTGTTCTTAAACTTGCCTTAGTCTCTTTTTCTACCTTATGCCCCTCAAGCCAATTCTTTCTTGTAAGGAGGCAAGAATTGAGGTTGCCGCAGACAGATTTGCCACTGCTAACTCAGATATCAGCTGTCCCTGGCAGTATTGTTACTGAAATATACAATAAAATGTATTGTATGGAAATGAAGAAATTGTTTTATCCACGAGTTTTGCCATGAATACAACTTGTGAAATATGAGAAATAATTTGTTTGTAGGCAGTGGTGAGTGACAAAACCAGGTTGAAACTGAAGTCAGTGGTGAGCTGAACAAAAGCAGTTGAAACTATTTAAAAAAAATACTGGGCAATATTCCCTTTTATGTAGCTTTCTTAAAGAAGGCCCTATTCCGTCTGCAAGCAATTGGTAGCTTGAACTCAATTTAAGTGAAATATTTTTGACCTGAAGTCAAAAGATCAGCATTGGGGTTGTCTGGTGAGCTAGAAATTGAAGGATAGGGAATGATGCAAGGAGGAAACCAAAGAGATGGACAGCACCAGCATCTGCAATGTAAATTCATCTGAAAAGCTTTAGTAAACCCTGGGCTACACATGAATGAGGAAGACTATGAGGAAACTGATGGAAGAAAGCATTTGAAAAGCAGAAAATAATCCTTAGAAGAAATTCTGGTTCTTTCCATCAAAGGAGGCAGTTTGGAATTTGAGCTCTCTGATTAAAAGAGCTTGGTAAAGAGATTTGGCTTTCCCCAAACTGACACAATCAAAAGTTAAAAGTGAACATTCATTAATTTAACTGATTATAATATCTTCCTCTGCAGATATTATCGAATTTTAAAGCATTTTATTCACAATGTGTAATATGTAATAAAAATTATTTAAAATAAAAGAAAATAAATTCTTTCTCATATGTAAAAGAAAAGTAATCAAAAGATACATAGTGGGACTGCATGTTTGGATCCCCGTCCACGAACACTCCCTTTGTGGAAGCTGTTTTTCTCTATCCTGGATTTTCCTTCTGGAGCCCCCTTCCACACTGCTCATGGAAGCCTGTCTTCCACTCCTAAACTCCATCTCTCCCTCTATTCCCTTCCACTCAGTGTGGAACAAAAATAAAAAATAAAATAAAATAAAAAAGATACATAGCTAAATATGACTCAGATACTGAAATAACAGGTAAGAACTTTAAGGTAGCTAAATTAATTATGTTCAAGGTTTAATTTAAAAGATGAACACTTTAAGGTAATCAATGGAGTATCCTGGAATAAACCTGGTAGCTATTGAAAGACACAAACAAATATAATAAATAAATAGAATTTTTACAATTTAAAAGTACAAAGTCTGAAATGAAAAACATACTTAGTGCGCTTTACAGAATGCTACAGATGGCAGAACACAGGAACAGTGAAGTTGAAGAGATATCAGTATCAAGTGGTCTAACATCTCTATAATTTCAGTCTCAGAAAGACAGCAGAGAATGAATAAGTTTAAAAAAATTACAGAAAAGAAAGACTAAAATTATACCCAATTCAGCTTGGCCAACATGGTGAAACCCTGTCTCTATTAAAAATACAAAAATTAGCCGGGCATGGTGGCAGGTGCCTGCAACCCCAGCTACCCAGGAGGCCGAAGTGGGAGAATCACTAGAAGGTGGGAAGCAGAGGTTGCAGTGAGCGGAGATCATGCCACTTCACTCTAGACGTGGTGGCAGAGTAAAGGGAAAAAAAAAAGCTCAATATAGTGAAAAGCATGGTTGTATAAAGCCAAGAAACTGCAAATCTTGAATAAATAGAAAGAAAACCACACATTGGAATATCATAGTCTAGTTGTTTAAAGATAAAGAGAAAAACCTTGAGAGAAGTCAGAAGAATATATTTAAACAGGGAAACAATTACACAAATACTAGTGGATGACTTCAATGAAAGTCATAGTAAGTCTTTAAAATGTTGAAAACTAAACAAATCATTTTCAACCCAATTCCTGACAGCCAGCAAAAATATCTTTCAAGAAACAAGTTAAATAGAGACATTTTCAGAAAAGTTATAGTTGAAAGAATTCAGGGATCATGAAATCTGTCCCTAAAGAAAGACAAAAATAAGTTATGTTCTTTCCTTCTTTATTTCTTTCTTTCTTTTCTTTTTTTTTTTTTTTTTCTTGAGGTAATCTCACTCTGTTGCCCAGGCTGGAGTGCCGTAGCTTGATCTCAGCTCACTGCAACCTCTGCCTCCTGGTTTCAAGCAGTTCTCATGCCTCAACCTCCCAAGTAGCTGGGACTAAAGGTGCCCGCCCACACATCAGCCTAATTGTTTGTACTGTAGTAGAGATGGGACTTCATTTTGTTGACTAGGCTCATCTTAAACTCCTGAGCTCAGGCAATCAGCCTCCCAAAGTGCCAGGGTTATAGGCCTGAACCACCATACCTGGCCTAAAAATAAGTTTTTTAAGTAGAAAGAACATGGTCACAAAGTAACTTTCAGCAACAAAGAAAGGAATAAAAGGTACACACACACACACACACACACACACACACACACACACACACAAAGGAAACTGTGTTAGTAAATACTTTTACATGTCTTTAAAATAAGAGAACCGACAATTTAAAACAAAAAATTAGGGCTGGTCACCATGGCTCACACCTGCAATCCCAGCACATTGGGAGGCCCAGGTAGGCAGATGGCTTTATCTCAAGAGTTTGGGATAGCTTGGGCAACATGGTGAAACTATGTATTTTTCTAAAGAAAAATACAAAAATTAGTTGGGTACAGTGGTATGCTCCTGTTGTCCCAGCAATTTGGGAGACTGAGGCAGGAGAAACACTTGACCCCAGGAGGCAGAGGGTTGCAGTGAGTAGAGATCATGTCATTGCACTCTAGCTTGGGTAACTGGAGTGAAACTTTGACTTAAAAAAAATTGTATTGTTAGCCTTTTAATATTTGCAAATATGAAATATGTCATAATAATAGTGCAAAAGGCTGGGTTAATAGAAATATACTGTTCTACATTTAAAGTTCTTATATTTTAATTGAAGAGATAAAATATTTATAAGAATACTATAAAAGAGGTGGGTGAATATTTTAATCCTTAGAACAACTATAAAAATTATAAAAAGATTTACTGGAAAATTACTAGGACACTTATAAGGAAATGATAAAAAATATTTAATTCACTCATAATTATGTTTATCAAAAGTCATTGTTATTAAAATGAAAATGCAATTAAAAAGCTGAGAAAAATATTTGTAATACAGAATGACAATTTTTATTTTCATTTTTACAACTTGTATCTAAAATATATAAAGCACTAAAATAAAATTATAAAGAGACTGACACTTTCTTAAAAAATCAGTCCATACTTACCTCATGAACTAGCAATTCTGCTCCTAAGTACTTAGTCAAGAGAACTGAAAACATATGTCTGCAAAATGTCTGGCACAAGAGTGCTTATAATACTTTTATTCATAATATCAGACATTTGAAAATAACTCAAATTTCATCATAAGAAGATAATAAATAAATTGTGGCACTTTAATTCAATGGAGTAGTACTCCAAAAAATAGCACTAATGTTGCAACAATATGAATACATTGAAAAGATATGATGAACAAAAAAAGGCAGTTACAGAAAAGTTCATACTATTGGACTCCATTTATTTGAAGTTCAAGAAAAGGCAAAAGAAATCTGAAATGATAGAATTTAGAAAGGGATTGTCTGTTGGGAATGTGGATTGAATGTAATGGAACTTAGGTAGGGTGATGTAAAAATTATCTCTTTTGATAATGATTTTGGTTACAAAGGTCTATATATTTACTTAGGCTTAACAATTAACAAAATTCAAATGTATGATTTTGCTGTTGGCAAATGTTGCCTAGGTCAAAAAATTAAATAAATTATGCAATTTTGTTTGACTCCCCGAGGTTCTATCTACAGGAACTTTTTCTTGCTAATATTCCTGTTGGGTCAAATAATTTTTAAACTTACTTTTCATCAACCTAAAAGTAAATAGTCTCATAAATATTTATTTCATTATTATTGCTTTTATTTATTATTTTAAAATGTCAATAATGAATGTGATAGTGTACAAAGTTTACACATCAAATACTTTACAATTCAAAAATAAGAGATACTGATGCTAAGAAATGCCATGTTGCTAATGTGAGCAAACATAAGATTAGATCACATCTGTTTTATTCCTTCTGTATCTTTTGTATTTCTCCCTATATTTTTTCCTATTATATTGGGAAAAGACATTACAGGAACTGCTATTTTAAGAGCTTTATAAAAAGTTCACAGATGACTTAAGAGGTCACACATGCTCCTGAAACCTGGGGGCTTTCAGAGTAGGTAGCTATTCAAAGTTTATTTCAGTAGATAAATGAAATACAGATCCAAGCTGAGGAAGTCTTTGTATTAAATACACTAAAAGGTAGGTAGAAAATGCATTGTAACATTTGCTGTTGTATTTCTTCAGAAAGTGTGTATCTGTATATTTATCTACATGTTAATGTATACATGTATATATATTTAGATGTATGTGTGTCTCACACACATAAACATACACTCATATACAGTCTGACACTGTATCTATAGGTTCCACATCTATAGCTTCAACCAAACTTGTGTAGAAAATTCAACCAACATCTGTAGATTCAACCACCCTTGTATAGAAAACATTTGGAAAAAGTCAGAGCAAGATGGTGGAGTAGAAGCATACATTGTTTCTCTCCCCTGCTGGAACACCAAATCTTAACAATTATCTGCACATGGAAAAGCACCAGCACAAGAAACAAAAATCAGGTAAACAGTTACAGTAAAAACAATCACTGGTTTTAGCTTCATTTCTCTGAATGAGGACTTGAGGAGGGCAGGAGAGACACTTTGATGTTGATGCCTGCTTTCCCCTATTCTCCAGCAGTGGCATGGAGAGACAATCTGTGCATTTTGGACAGGGAGAGTGCAATGACTGAAGGACTTTATACTGAAGTCAGTGCTGTCTTGCCACAGCTGAGAATAAAGACAAATTCATCTCAGCTGGCACCCGTGCATGGAGGGAACATTTGGACTAGCTCCACCCAGAGAGGACTCTCCCACCCCAGTGGTCACTGTGGGTTGAAATGCTGTCTGGTCCTAAGAAACATGAAAAGCAGTCTAGAACACAAGGACTGCAATTCCTAGGCAACACCTACAGCTAGGCTGCACCTAGAGCGAGTAGATTACAGTGGCACATGACTTAGGGAGATACCAGCTGACCTGCTAAAGGAGTTTGTACCATGTCTCCCCCAACCCCAGGTAGCACAGCTTGCAGAAACAAAAGTGACTCTTTCCTTCTGCTTCAGGAGAAGAGAGTGAAGATTAAAGATGACTTTGTTTTGCATCTTCAATACCAGCTCAGCCACAGTAGAATAGGGCACCAGGCAGAGTCATGAGGCCTCCATACCAGGCCCTAGTTTCTTGACGACATTTCTAGACACACCCCAGGCCAAAAGGAACCAGCTGCCTTGAAGAAAAGGAAACAGACCTGGCAGAATTAATCACTTTCTGAATAAAGAGTTCTTGAGCCCTGACTAGCCAGCAGCAATACCCAGATAGTATGCTATAAGCCTAGGGCTCTGAGATGTGCTGGCTGCAGGAATGACCCAGCACATTCCCAGCTGTGGTAGGTCTGATGAAAGACTCCTTTGGTTTGAGGGAAAAGTAAAAGGGACTTTGCCTTGCACGTTAGGTACCAGCTTGGCCACAGTGAGTTATAGAAAACAAAAGGATCTTGGTGGTCCCTGAATCCAGGCCTAGGCTCTTAGTACTTCCGGACCTGCCATACTTACAAAGGGGAGTGGGTTGTCCTGAATTGTGAGTCCCAGGCCTGGCAGCATTCAGCACAAGATGAAAAAAGAAACTATGGGCTTTAAGTGAACATCAGTAATGACCTGACAGAACCCTCCATGGACCGATGGTGGTGGAGGCAATAGGGAGAGGATCCTCTGCTTGTCGAAAAGAGAGAGAAGAGCAGGAAAAACTTTGTATTGTAGTTGGAGCACCAGCTAAGTCACAATAGAATAGAGTATCAGATAAATGGCTAAGGTTTTTGACCCCAATCAGTGGATCAAAGAAAACATCTCTGGACATGCCTGGGGCCTGCAGAAGCTCACCACCCTGGACGGAAAGGTCTTGGGCAGGACCCGTGACTGTGCCAGCTTCTGTTCAGACTCAATTGCAGTCTGAGTGGTGATGGCCACGGTGGTGCTTGCATCAACACACCCCCATTTCCAGGTGGCTCAGCCCACACATGTGTATGCACGCATGCACACACACGCACACTCTCTCATTTGTTTAGGAGAAATAGGAGAACGTAAGGAAAAGAACAAGAGTGTCTGCCTGGGAATACAAAGAATTCTTCTGAATGTCATCCAAAATCACCAAGGTAATACCTCTAGAGTCTGCAAAAACCACAGTGTTATTGGACCTGAGACCCAAGTCCCTTTGAATACCTGGAAAGTTATTCTGAGAAAGACTGGCACAAAGAACCCCAGACTGTGAAGACTACAACAAACATCTAACTCTTCAATGCCCAGACACAAACAAATATCTACAAGCATCAACTTCATCCAGGAAAACATGACCTCACCAAATGAATTAAATAAGTCACCTGCAACCAATCTTCGAGAAACAGAGATAGGTGAACCTTCAGACACAGAATTTAAAATAGCTGTTTTGAGGAAACTAAAAAAAAAATAAGATACACAGAAAAGGCATTAAGAATGCTATCAGATAGGGCCGGGCGCGGTGGCTCACGCCTGTAATCCCAGCACTTTGGGAGGCCGAGGCAGGCGGATCACGAGGTCAAGAGATCAAGACCATCCTGGCCAACATGGTGAAATCCTGTCTCTACTAATAATAGAAAAATTAGCTGGACGTGGTGGTGCGCACCTGTAATCCCAGCTACTTGGGAGGCAGAGGCAGGAGAATTGCTTGAACCCAGGAGGCAGAGGTTGCAGTGAGCCGAGATTGTACCACTGCACTCCAGCCTGGCACTTGGTGACAGAGTGAGACTCTGTCTCAAAAAAAAAAAAAAAAAATTCTATCAGATAAAGAGGGGAGCATCACACACTGGGGTCTGTCGAGGGGAAATAGGGGAGGGACAGCAGGGGGTGGAGAGTTGGGGAGAGATAGTATGGGGAGAAATGCCAGATATAGGTGATGGGGAGGAAGGCAGCAAACTACACTGCCATGTGTGTACCTATGCAACAATCTTGCATGTTCTTCACATGTACCCCAAAACCTAAAATGCAATAAAAAAAATCAAGCAGAAATCCTAGAGCTTAAAAATGCAATTGATATGCTGATAAAATGTATCAGAGTCTCTTAATAGCAGAATTGATCAAACAAAAGAATACGTGAGCTTAAAGACAGGCTATCTGAAAAAATAATCAGAAGAAACAAAAGCAAAAAGAATAAAAAAACAATAAAGCACACCTACAGGATCTAGAAAATAGCCTCTAAAGGGCAAATCTATGAGTTGCTAACCTTAAAGAGAAAGTAGAGAAATAAATAGGAGAAAAAAATGTATTCAAAGCAACAATATCAGAGAACTTCAAAAACTTAGAGAAAGGTATCATTGTTGAAGTACAAGAAGTTTATAGAACATAAAGCAGATTTAAACCAAATAAGACAATAAGGCATTTAATATTCAAACTCTCAAAGGTCAAGGATAAAGAAGGAATCCTAAGAGCAGCAAGAAGAAATCAACAAATGAAACTCCAATACATTTGGAAGGAGACTTTTCAGTTAAAATCTAAAAGGCCAGAATGGAGTAGCATGACATCTTTAAAGAAATTAAGGGAAAAAAACCTTTTACTCTAGAGAAGTAAATCTCTGAAAATATCCTTTAAATGTGAGGAGAAATACTTTCCCAGAAAAACAAAAACTGAAGGATTTCATCAACACCATACCTCTCCTATACAAAATGCTAAAGGGAGGTCATTAATCTCAAAGAAAATGATGTTAATGAGCAAAAATAAATCACCTGAAAATAAAAAGCTCACTTGGCAATAGTAGGCACAGAGAAAAACAGAATAGTATAACAATGTGATTATGGTATGTAAATGCCTCCTTTTAAGTAGAAAAACTAAATGAAAAACCTATCAAAAATAATTACAACAACTTTTCAAGATGTAGACTCTACAATAAAAAATAAAGAGAAACCCAAATTTTATAAAGGTGGGGTGATGAAGTTAATGTAGAGTGTTATTAGTTTGCTTTTTGCATGTCTATTTATGCAATTAGTGTTGTTATCATCAGTTTGAAATAATGGGCAAAATGACAGTATTTATAAGCCTTACAGTAACCTCAAATTGGAAGAACATATAACTGATACAATAAAGCAGGAAATTAAAGTGTACTACCAGAGAAAAGCACCTTCACTGAAAGGAAGACAACAAGGAAGAAAAGAAGGAAAAGAAGACTATAAAACAATCAGAAAATAAAAAACAAAATGTCTGAAGTAAAACCCTATGTATCTAATAATGTTGGGTTTAAATGGACTCAATTATTCAATCAAAAAACATACAGTGGCTGAAGGGATGAAAAAACAAAACCAAACCAAGCAAAACTGAATGATCTGTTTCCTACAAGAAACACACTTCACCTATAAAGATACTGTATTAGTCTGTGATTGCATTGCTATAAAGAACTATCTGAGACTGGATAGTTTATAAAGAAAAGAAGTTTAACTTACTTGTAGTTCTATAGGCTGTACAAGAAGCGCTAGGGAGGTGTTAGGAAACTAACAATCATGACAGAAGACAAAGGGGAAGCAGGTACAATTTGTAAGACCAGAGAAGGAGGAACAGGTGAAAGAGAAGGTGCAACACAGTTTTACACAACCAAATCATGTAAGAACTCACTGTCATAGGAACAGCAAATGGAAAATTTGTCCCCATGACACAATCACTTCCCACTAGCCTCCTACTCCAGCATTGGAGATTGAAATTCCATATGAGCTTTGGACAGGGGCACAAATCCAAACCATATCGGAGACACATAAACCTAAAATAAAAATATGAAAAAGATACTCCATGCCAGTGAAAAGCAAAACAGAGAAAAAGTTTAGCTATATTTAAAACAGACAAAATAAATTTGAAGACCAAAAGTGTAGGAAGAGACAAACAAAGTTATTATTTAATGAAAGGGGAGTCAATTCAGCAAGAGGATATATTGATTGTAAATGACTATGTACCCAGCACTGGAGCATTCAGATATAAAAAACAAATATTATCAGAGCTGTTAAAGAGAGAGAGAGACTTCAATGCAATAATAGCTGGAAACTTCAACATCCCACTTTCAGCCTTGGACAGATCTTCCAGACACAAAAATGAACAGGAAAGCATTAGACTTAATCTGTACTCTAGAACAAATAAACCTAATAGTTATTTACAGAACATTTCACCCAGAAGCTACAGAATACACATTATTTTCCTCAGCATATGTACCATTCTTAAGGATAGACTGTATGTGAGGTCACAAAACAAGTCTTATGAAATAATATCAATCATATTCTCTGACCATAATGGAATAAAACTAAAAATCAATAAAAAGAGGAATTTTGGAAACTATACAAGTGTGTAGAACTTAAACAATATGCTCTTGAATGACCAGTGGGTCAATAAAGAAATTAAGAAAATTGAAAAAAAAATTTAAAACAAATGATAATGGAAACATATCAAATGAAAACCTATGGGACACAGTGAAAGCAGTACTAAGAGGAAAATTTATAGATAAAAATGCTTATATAAAAAAGTTTGAAAAAGTAAGCTAATAATGCATCTAAAAGTACTAGAAAAGCAAAAGCAAACCAAACCCAAAATTATGAGAAGAAAAGAAACAATACAGATTAGAGAGAAATGAATGAAATTGAAATGAAGAAAACAATCAAAATAATATAACAGAAAGTTGTTTCTGTGAAAAGACAAACAAAAGTGACAAACCTTTTGCCAGACAAAGAAAAAAGAGAAAGGACCCAAATAAATTCAGAAATGAAAAAGGAGGCATTACAACTGATAGGGTCAAAATTCAAAGGACCTATGACTACTATGAACAAGTATAAGACAATAAATTAGAAAATGTAAGATAAATTTTTAGACACATGCAATCAACCAAGATTGAACCAGGAAAAGCAGAAAACCTAAACAGACCAATAACAACTAACAAGATCAAAGCCATAATAAAAACTCTCCCAGTAAAGGAAATCCCACAATCCAATGGCTTCACTGGTGCATTCTACCAAACATTTAAGAACTAATATGAATTATACTAAAACTCTACCAAAAAAAAAATAGGGGAGGAGGGAATACTTCCAACTCATTCTACTTGATCAGTAGTACCCTGATATTAAAACCAAAGACACATCCAAAAAAACTACCAGCCAATATCACAATAAATATTAATGCAGAAATCCTCAATAAAAACTAACAAATCTTATTCAAGAATACCTTAAAAAGAAAATTCATCATGATCGAGTGGGACTTTTTCAGTGATGCAAGAATAGTTCAATATATGCAAATCAATGACCTATTACAGGAAGTTCTAGCTAGAGCAATCAGACAAAATAAACAAATAAGAGGACATTCAAATTGAAAAGAAGGAAGTAAAATTACCCTTGTTTCCAGAGGATATTACCTTATAGTTGGAAAAATCTAAAGTACCCCCTAAAATCTATTAAAACTGATAAATAAATTCAGTAAATTTGTGGGATATATAATAAACATTAAAAAATCAGTAGCATTTGTATATAATGACAGTGAACTATCTGAAAAAATGTAATCTCATTTAAAATAGCCACAGATAAAGTTAAATACCTAGGAAATAACCAAAAAAGTAAAAGATTCCTACAGTGAAATCTGTAAAATGCTGATGAAAAAAGCTGAAGGACACACACAAAAAAATGAAAATATATTCCATGTTTATGTTTTGGAACAAGCAATACTATTAAAATTTTCATAGTGTCCAAAGAAATCTACAGATTTAATGAAATCTTTGTCAAAAGATCAGTGACATTCTCGACAGAAATAGAAAAAGAAATTCCTAAAATGTATGTGACATTACAACTACTCAGAATAGCCAAACCTATTCTGAGCAAAATGAATAAAACTAGAGGAATCTGTTACCTGATTTCAAATTATACTACAGAGCTATAATAACCAAAAGAGCACAAAAAGTATTTAAACAGATGCATAAACCAATAGAACAAAATAGAGAAACCAGAAACAAATCCACACACTCACAGTGAACTCATTACCTACAAAGCTGACGAGAACACATATCAGGTATCGTAAGCCTCCTTAATAAATGCTGCCGGGTAAACTGAATATCTGTATGCAGAAGAATGAAACTAGATCCCTGTCTCTCGCCATATAAAAAAAAGCAAATGAAAATAGATTAAAGACTTAAATCTAAAACTTCAAAGTAAAACTACTTAAAGAAAACATTAGGAAACCTCTCTACGACATTGTTCTGGGTGAAGATTTCTTGAGTATTACCCTACAATCACAGGCAACCAAAGCAAAAATAGACAAAGGAGATCACATCAAGTTCAAAACTTTCCACACAGTAAGGGAAACAATAAAGTGAAGAGACAACCCATCAACCCATCTGATGAGGGATTAATAACCATAACACATAAGGAGATCAAACAACTCTATAGGAAAGAAAAATCTAATAATCTGATTAGAACTTCCATATTATCTAGCAATCCCACTGCTGCTTATCTACCCAATGAAAAACAATCAGTGTATCAAAGAGATATCTATACTTTCAAGTTTTTTACAACACTATTCAAAATAGGCAATATTCAAAAGCAACCTAAGTGTCCATCCACGAATGAGTAAGAAAATCTGGCACAAACACCTAATTCAGCCATAAAAAAGAATGGGATTCTGTTATTTGCAAAAACATGGATGAAACTGGAGATCATTAATTTCAGTAAAATAATCCAGGAACAGAAAGACAAACATTTCCTGTTCTCACTTATTTGTGGGTTCTAAGAATAAAAACAGTTGAACTCATAGAGATGGAGCGTAGTAGAATGGTTACCAGAAGCTGGGAAGGGTAGGGCGAAAATAAGAGGGAGTTGGGGATGGTTAACGGGTACCAAAAAATAGTTTGAAAGACTGAATTCAATAGCACAACAGGCAGACTATAGTCAATAATAATTTAATTGTACATTTTAAAATAACTAAAAGAATACAATTGAATTATTTATAACACAAAAGATAAATGCTCAAGGGGATGCATACCCAATTTTTTATGCATGGTTATTATGCATTATATTTATGCCTGTACCAAAATGTCTCATGTACCCCATGAAGTACCTATATGTATTAACAAAAATTAAAAATAAAAGTTAAAAATAAATTATTAAAAACTGGATGGTTGTGTCTGTACTGAACATGTGAAAACCTTTTTCCTTGTCACTCCCTAACCTAAACAATACAGCGTAATAAGTATTTACATAACATTTACATTGCATTAGGTATTGAAAGTAACAGAAATAATTTAAAGTATACAAGAGGATGTGCATATGTTACATGCAAATGCTACGCCATTTTATATAACAGAATTGAGCACTTGTGCATTTTGGTACTTGTGTAGGGTCCTAGAACCAATGCCCCATGGAGAAAGTGGTATAACTGTATTCATAGGTTTAATTCAACAATGTCTTAATTTTATTAGGTATATTCCATCTCTACAGTTTTAACTTCGAGTGAATTTCAATTTGTAAATTTACTTAATATTTGCAAATATTTCCAAAGGAAAGGTTATTTAAATCTTTGTTCTCAGTTTTTCTATTTGTAAAACATGTATGGTAGTAGCAGATAATCATAGCATTGACAATTATAAGTTGCTAGAAGAGGCTGTGATATATTATCCTACACAAACTTTCAATTTTCTTCAAATAATTAAATTTATCCTTTTCAAATATACTTTTTTTCCATTAATCTTGTGGTGTGCGTATGAAAAGTTTCTACCTTTTCTCACTGTTTGCAGCCTCAATTCTTAAAAGAAAGTCTTTTTAAATAAAATGTATGTTTATAGCTTTATGAGTTATTCAATCCCTATCTCACGGTAAACTTAAAAATAAGTAGTCGATCAAAAAAGATCTGCTTTATCTTGGTAGCTTGCTCTTCATTCAAGAAGGAATGTTTTCTCTTTCTGTTATACTTCAGGATAAGAAAGAATATGATGAGAAATTGTAACTCAAATCTTCAATAATTTATCATGTAAATTATTAAAAAACAAGTGTTTTAGTCACCGTTTATTTATAGAGATTTAAATTTAGGTTAGACACTGATGGGGTGGATAAAATAAGAATGACAGCTTATTTATTTTCCTTTTTCTTTATTTAATTATCTTGATCTCACTTATTTTTACAAAGAGGTAAAACAGCCTCTGGAAAATTTACTCCAAAAGACATATTCTATAAATCATGAAGCCTCCTCTGCAGGACCAGACTCTTCGATTACTTGAGTCTCTAAGTCAGTACTGACATCAAAGCAAGTTTACATTATATTTGAACACCTTGAGGCTGGATAATTCTCTTCATGATTTACATAATCATAAGCATGATCATCATGGTAATTATTCCTAATGGGATAGCTTTTTATTTTCCTTTTGTCTCTCTATTAATAGCATTTTGTGCAGGTTTTTACTTACTCTACCAACAAACACTTTTAAAGTATCTACCCTCAGGCACTGAGCTGGGCATTAGGGATAGCTGGATGAAAGACATGGTATCTTCCTTTACAAAACTTCACATTTCTGGGAGTAGCAGATTGTAGAGAGGCAAACAAATATAGTGTAATATGCACTAATATAAATATATGCACCAAGTGCTATGTTGATACATAGCAAGTTCACATGAAACCACATGGGAGATTAAATAAGGTATCAATTCAAGAAATATATATTAGGGTGTTTTCCCCCCGACACAGGGTGAGTAAGTGAGCTGATTATTGGAAAACATATAACTTTGTCAGATGAAGAGACAGAATTGACATGGAATAGAAAAGAAACAGCATGTGGTGCTGTCAAGAGAATGCAATTTATGCTTTGCAGATTGTGTGCAAATCATTTAGTATGTCTAAAACAATATCAGCAGGTTAAAACAGAAAGATAGAGATCATAAAGTAAAATGTCTTAAATGTCATTCCAGAGAGTTTAGAAAGACAAATGGAGACTGATTTTAATCAGGTAATGACAAGATCAGTAGAAAGACTACTCTGGCAAATAATTTGTGGATATCTGAGGCAGGTTAGACTACAAGTGGAATGATCGCCAGTATGATAGATAGTATATTTTTAGTTCTCAGATTACAAAAGAGAAAATAGTGGGGAGCTATGAAGAGGATTCAGAAGGTAAAATTGAAAAAGGTTTGTGATTAATTGAAAGTGTGAGATCAGGTAGAGGGAACAATTTTCTGACGTAAGTGACTGCCACAAAGAATCTCCATTTACCAATGTAAGAAAGTAAGAAAGAGGAGTGTATATGGAAGTAACATGGTGATTTCGGCTAGTTTATTTATTTAGCGGAAATGTATTGAGACTTTACTATGTGACAGAAACCCTAACCTTTAAGAGGATACTTTCCAATGGGAGACAAAGGCAATGTAGAAATTGTGTGTGTGTGTGTGGTGAGATGGGGGTTAATAGCAATAAGTGCAATAGCTGCAGTTAGGATTTTAGAGAGGAAAAGAATGTGATATAGGATGCAATTTTATGTGATGCAGCCAGGAGACCTCATTAAAGAAAAATAATATTTGAGGAAAAACACAACGCAGCTAAAGGAATCAGTTTGAGGCTGAGATGGAAGTGGGAGGCAAAGCTCTATGCTGAGGGAGCAGCTATTTAGAGATCCTGCCATGAAAATATGCCCAGCATGTCTGTGGATTATCAAGGAAGCTACTCTGACTAAAGCCAAGTGAGCAAGACATAGGGTAGTAGCAAAAGAGAATGTTCGAGAGGGTGCAGTTAATAGATCACCTAGTATTCTGTGAGCCAACATATGGATGTTGGCTTTTGAATGAGATGAGATGCAATCAGAATTTTGAATAGAGGAATGATAAGATTTTTTAAAAAACATTGTTGAGAACCAAATGGGTACATGGTAGAAGCAAAGAGATAAATTTTTAGACATTTACAATAGTTTCCTGAAGACATTATTATAGTTTATACTGATAGAAGTAAAAATAATTGGAAGTTGCTAGAGGCTGAAAATATTTCAAAATCACAGGCAAAAGAATTTGAAATTTGAAGTAAAGAAAGAAATAATACATGAATGCAAAATTTTACTTGAAGAATTAGTAGAATGAAATATCTATTAACCGAGTTGGATAAAACTGTAAAATGAATCTTTTGCATGAGAATTAAGATGTGAAGAGTCAATTTTGAACATGCTAATTTTTGGATACTGTCAAGACAACTAAGTGATGACGTAAAGGGAAGACAACTAGATATACCAGTTAATAGCCTACTGAATGTACCAGACTTGAATAAACTGTGGAGACACCAATATGTAGAACATATTCAAATCTATGAGACTCAGGGAGTTCACTTGGAACAGGCACATAGAGAAGAGGTTCAAGAACTAAGCTTTATGTAACTACGGTGTCTTTAAGTCTGGAAAATAAAGAAAAACAGGAAAGAATGTGAAGAGTAATTATGCGGGTAAAAGAAGAAACAGTAGTGTATGATGTCCTGAAAATCAAGGGAAGAAAGTGATTTAGAGAGAAGGGAGTAATTGAGTAAAATACTGACAATAACTAACAAAAGATGAGACTGAACATTGACTAGTTATGTGGTATTTGATATGCCTTAAATTTTAGAAAACGTTTAGTCTAAATTCCAGAAGAAAATTCTGTATGTACACATATTTAGGAATTATCGGTGGCATTTGAAGCTAGAGGGGTGAATACAAATTTCCAATTAAAAAGAGGTAATCATGGCCAAGAGTGATGACTTGCACCTGTATCCCAGAACTCTGGGAGGCCGAGGCAGGTGGATTATTTGCAGTCAGGAGTTTGAAACCAGCCTGATCAACATGGTGAAAATACATGTTTTCACCATATCTTTACTAAAAATATAATAAGATTAGCTGGGCATGATGGCACATGCCTGTAATCCCAGTTGTTCAGTAGGCTGATGCAGGAAAATCGCTTGGACCCAGGAGGCAGAGGTTGCTGTGAGCCAAGGTCACACCACTGCACTCCAGCCTGGGCAGCAGAGTGAGACTGCATCTCAAAAAAAAAAAAAAAAGAGTAGCTAATGATGATGTGAAACCAAGAAAATCAATAAATTATGTTGATTCAGGGGCCAGAGAGCCAAGTAGAAAATGTAATGGAATTGTTCTTTTAATTTAGGATTTTCGTTTGTTTTAGTTTTTCAGTTCTTCTTGAGTTTTTTTCTTCATTTTTCACAATTGGACTTGCAAAGTTTTGTACTTTTATTTTTATTTTCAATGACTTAGCTTTGTATTTTATAATTCAAGCCTGCTTTATTTTTTTCTATTTATTAATTTCTATTTTTTTATTCACTAATGAATTCCTTTATTAACTCTGGTTTTATATGTTGATATGTTGTCATATATGTAACTTATTCTTATTTTATCTTTTTAATTTGGTGATTTCTGGTTACAGTGCATGTTTACCAGCTAGCACATCTAGAATCTAGGTCTTGAGTCTCAATTAAATGTGTACTCGTGAAGTAAAGGACACTTGAAACTCTAACTGTTGGCCAAGATATGTTTATCTACTTATATTCTATATATATAACAATTTGATAGTTTTAAAAATTTATTTGTTAAATCACGTATTGAAACTATTTTGACTGAAAATTTATTTGTTAAATCACGTGTTCAAACTATTTTGACTACCTGTCATAAATATGGTAAAAATACATTATCTTTTCCTTTGAAGATCATACTGTTTAGTGGGGAAGATTGATTTATAGCAAGGAAAACATAATGTATGTGTCCCTAATAGGAGTTTAGACAAGATGTTACAAAATGGTGAATTAATACTTTGCATAAAGGTAGCATTTGTCCTTGAGAAAAGGGGTTGGGTATTTTGGCACAGGCATGGAGAATTTTGAGGTAAAAACAAATTTAATGAGGCTGGTGTAAACAGTGAATGTGAGTAGGAAAGATGGATGATGAAGCTATAGCTCAGTGAAAAGTGGGTCTGGCGGGAAAAAGGAACCCAAGGGAGATGAAAACACTACAGAGAGCACCACTTTCTTAAATAACTGCAACACTGAATATATTGTATCTTTTTGACTGCCCTGAATATTTCAGAACTTAGCACAATTACGTATTCAAGATTTAGTAGCTGTTACAGTTCTCACCTCCTAGCAAATTACACTGACATTAAAACCATTATGATTAAGGGAGACTTCTACACATTGGAAAAGTTAGCAATATGTAAAGCTAAAGTAGAGAAAACATATCAGGGTTTAGATGCTAGAGCTCTTCTTGACAGACCATGCTGCTTCTAAAATCTAAACCTTTTCATAATTAATGGGATTTTCTTCTTCCCTAAAAGAAGTCTCAATGTCTCAAAATCTCTCCCTCTCTCTCAAGCTCCCTCCCTGGATTTCACTATCAAAGCCCCACATTTACGATCCGAGATCTCATTTTCAGTTCTTCCAACCTCATCATTGTGATGACATTCCTTTTGGTAATTAAACGATAGTTCCTTTTGCTAAAATTTAGAATTCTCTGAGCTGGAAAAGTCTAGCTTTTTTTTTCTTATGTTATGAGCAAAAGAGAAACTATGATATGAATTATTTTCCCAGATGATTGAAAATTAAGTTATGACATATTAATAAATTCAGCAAGGGATCTCAAATTATTTCCATTATTAAAATCAGCAAATTCCTATGGACCTTTATTGATTTAATGTAGTACCAATCACCGTATTTATCACTGAATTAACATTCAATCATGTATGCTAGGGCTTCAGTTGTAAATATTCTTAAAAATCTCAAGAAACTTACTTGAAATTGCATGTAAATATTGATAAATATTGCAAAAGAAATATGTGTATTTTCATGAAAATCACAAAAAAAAATTACATAAAGGCACTTTTCTCTTCCTTAATTTAAGGATATTTCTTTACCTATTATAATTCAGACAGTCCTTATCATAGGTTTTTATTGTGAAATGAAAAATCTTAGGGATGATTACTTTATTTAAATGCTTACTTATTGTTTCCTGTCCTATGTGCAAAATATTTGGCTGATTATGTTTGGAACTATTAATTGTACTATTCGTATTCTGAAAAAATGTGTTGCCTAGAGGAATAGTTAGATATTTTAAAATGCATGTTGGATACATTAGGTGAAGTTTGTGAATAGATATAACCATAAAAGGAGACATAGAAAATGAGCGAAGGCTCATTTTGTACTAGACACTGTGCTGGGCATTCCAAATTCAATGTGATGTATTTCCTGCAGAGTTGTGTGTACGTGAGAAGGGATTGTACAGAAACGTGTCAATAACTGTATGGTTGGAGACACTAGTAGAGATTTCAGAAAGGGTTTGCTATTTAAAATTTTGTAAAAGATAAGTAAGGATTATATTTTTCATATAAATAACAGTACTTATAATAAATAGTGGCATTGGTGTGACTTTGGTTATTTAAAATAGTAAGTCCTATTATTTACTTTTTAGGATACTTCTGTTTCTTTATCCTGGATATACTTAAATGAGTCATTTGATCTCAAAGGGCTTTAAGTTTTTAATCTGTAAATTTGAGATCTAAACAAGAAAATAGCTAAATTATTTTATATCTTTACAGTTTGATTATATCCTTCGATATTTTTCTATGTGTTACCTACTGCCAGGAGACCTTAATGTTCTCTTTTAAGTATTGGCTTCCATTGACCATACGCTTATTCCATTTGGCTCAAAAATTAAGAATATCATAATCCTAAGATCTTTCCATCTTTTTTTAACCATCAACTAAAATTTAATTGACTGTAATATAAATAAGTTTAGGTAGTAATGAAATAATTAATCTTCTGATAATCCTACATATTTTGTGTAATTTTTTTCTGTGATCTCAATAGTATTATCATTTAATTCCTAAATAAGGAAAAGTGGTCAAGTTTTTTCTGTGCCACCAATCCACTTTGCAATGTGGCAGAATGCTTTCAGAAGATGCAATTTTATTTCATTCATCTCTCCAAAGCTTACCAATCCTTTCATCAACCGAGAGCTTTATCAATGGTTTATTTTTCTTCTGTACCATTGATCACTTATCCATTGGTATCTTTATAGCTTGCTTTCCAGAAGTAGCTAGAACCTATTCTAAGAGGAGAGAGCCAAATGCCCAAAATATAGCAATAAGTATTCTGAATAGAAATGTAATAAATTTCCTGTTATAATCTAAGGCAGGGTTTCTCAAACAGTATTGTTGATATGTTGACTAGATAATGGAGACTATTATCCATTAGTCTCTGTTGTAGGAGACTATATTGTGCATTGTAGAATGTTTGAAAGTATCCCTGGCCTCTACCAACTAGATGCCAGTAGCACCACCACTCCTAGCTGTAAAAATAAGAAAAAAAATGTCTCAAGGCATTGTGACATGTACCCTGTGGTTCATAGCACTGCCAGAAAAAAATGCAGAATATTCCCTCAATTTGAATTTCAGAAAAGCAACACATATGAATGTGTGTTTACATGTGTATAATTAGTGCAAGCATATCCCAAATATTGTGTGGGTCAGTGATACCCAAAAAAGTTGTTTATTAGAAATTAAAATTTAACAAGCTCTTCTATATTTCTATTTTAAACCTGGCAGTTCTACCTGAGTTGGGGCATGGAGGACAATTGCTCTCAATTGAGAACTACTAATTTAGGATTATTTTAAAAGGTAAAATAAAGTGTTTTAGACATAATTTTGACATAGTTATGTGTTAAAGCATTTAGCTAAATGGATTATTGTTACCATAAATGTAGTTATTTTGATAAGTTCAAACATTTGTAATAGTGGAAAATAAAAATGTACCACTTAGTTTCATTATGTGGATTCAATTATTGAGTAATTTAGCACTTTGACTGATAGCTGGGAAGACAAGTGGCTCCATTGACTTCAGTTTTCTGCAGCACTCATTAGGCTTGAGGCAGGCTTTCTTCAGATATAAAAATGATGGATGAAATTCAGAACCTGATAGTTATTCTCGTGATAGCACAAACATCAGGAATATGTGTTTGCCCTCTGAATGAAGGCTACACACTCTGCCATGAGAACCCCCAAGTGCATAGACATTGAACCATTTAATCTGCTCTGAGCCTACATCGCCTAATCCTGTAGTTGATATAATCATCTCCAGACACTTACAGGTCTCCAGACGACACAGCTAGGAAGATAAAAGACAAGGTGAACTTGTGTTTGCCCTCTCATTAAATTTTGTAAGCTGCTATGCTGAAGTTTCTATTTTATGGACCACTTAGGCAACTATTAACCTTTAAAAATACATTAGCATTTTTATTTCAGACTTTTCGAAAGACACAGACTAAAAAAGAAATAAAAGATAATGGGAAGTTCTGATTTACAAATTGGTATAAAAATGTTCAAGACATGTTTTCTTACTAACATATTGAAGAAATATTCCAAATAATTCACGTGTTCCAGGTTGCTTTTAAAACTGCTTGTGTCTGTTGTTGATACAAATTAGAGTATAATGGTAATAATCACAATGAAATATGTTGAAACAGAATGTTAGGAATTATTGATGATCTATTACTTGTAAATTGAAAGATTATGAAGACTTAAATGAGCAGAGAGAGACTTAAGAGCAGTAAAATTGAATCTACTTGCCTTATAAGTTCATAATTAAATACAATTTCATTAGAGCTTTTAAAATTTTATTTTCAAGTTTGCATTGGCTAGAAATTATAATCTATATCAAGGATTTTTTTTTGCAGGTAATCATTGCAAAAATATAAAATACTATGTATTTTTGTTTTAATATCACTTAACAAGTTATATAAATGTTCTTGCAGTTTTGCTAACATAATTGAGAAAATAGAATATTTTTGCTGTTAATCTTAGAAAATTTACCAAAATTTTTTGAAAATATATGAATATTATTCTTAAGGACACATTTTAGTTTGATGATCATTTATTTTATTTTTTGATATTAAGTGTCATTCTATTAGACTTCAAGCACTAAGATGATAATTCATGGACTTCAAAAGTTTCATGGATCTTGAAATTTCAGCATTAAGAATATAAACCAGGCTAAGTAGTATCCTATGGGATATATATCTCTAAGAGTAGACAAAGAAAATGTTGTGTGTACATGTTGTGAGTATGTGGGCTGTTTCCATATTTTTGCAATTGTGAATTGTGCTGCTATAAACATGCATGTGCAAGTATCTTTTTCATATAAGGACTTATTTTTCCACTGGGGAGATACTCAATGGTGGGATTTCTGGATCAAATGGTAGATCTACTTTTAATTCTCCAAGGAATCTCCACACTGTTTTTCATTAGAGGTTGTACTAGTTTACATTCCCACCGGCAATGTAAAAATGTTCCCTTTTCACCATATCATGCCAACATCTATTATTTTCTGATTTCTTGATTATGAGCATTCTTGTAGGAGTAAGGTGGTATCACATTGTGGTTTTGATTTGCATTTCCCTGATCGTTAGAGATGTTGCATTTTTTTTTCTTTCTGTTTGTTGGTTTTATATATACACACACACATATATATATTTTCTTTTTTTTGAGAATTGTCTAGTTATGCCCTCATTTTTGATGAGATTGTTTGTTTTTTTCTTGTTGATTTGTTTGTGTTCCTTGTAGATTCTGGATATTAGTCCTTTGTCAGGTACTCCTTGTAGATTCTGGATATTAGTTTCTTGTCAGGAAAAGATTTTCTCACATTCTGTGGGTTGTCTGTTTACTCTGCTGATTGTATCTATTGTTGTGCAGAAACTTTTTAGCTTAATTAAGTCCCATTTATTTATCTTTGTTTTTCTTGCATTTAATTTTGGGCTCTTAGTCATGAAGTCTCTGACTAATCCAATGTCTAGAAAAATTTTTCTAATTTATCTTCTAAAATTTTTATGGTTTCAGGCCTGAGATTTAAGTCTTTGATACATCTTGAGTTGATTTTTGTATAAAGTAAAAGATGAAGACTTGATTTCATTCTTCTTGCCAGTTAACCTAAAACCATTTGTTGCATACGGAGTTCTTTCCCCAATTTATGTTTTGGTTTGCTTTGTAGAAAATCAGTTGGCTGTAAGTATTTGGTTTTATTTCTGGGTTCTTTATTCTGTTTCACTGGTCTATGTACTTATGTTTGTTCAGTACCATGTTGTTTTGGTGACTATGGCCTTACAGTATCATTTGAAGTTGGGTAATGTGATGCCTCTAAATTTGTTTTTTTTTTTGCTCAGTTTTGCTTTGGCTATGTGAGTTCTTTGTTGGTTCCAGATGAATTTTAGGATTGCTTTTAGTTTTTTGAAGAATGATGGTGTATTTTGATGGGAATTGCATTGAATTTGTAGATTGTTTTAGAAGTATGATTATTTTCACAATATTGGTTCTACCTATCCTTGAGCATTAGATGAGTTTCCAGCTGTTTGTGTTGCCTATTTCTTTCAGTAGTGCTTTGTAGTTTTCCTTTTAGAGGTCTCCTATCTTTTTGGTTAGGTACTACCATGAAAAGGAATTAAATAATGGTATTTCTAGCAACCTGAATAAAATTGGAGACCATTATTCTAAGTGAAGTAATTCAGGAATGGAAAACTTAAACAGTGTATTTTCACTCATAAGCAGAAGCTAAGCTATAATAATGCAAAGGTGTAAGAATGATACAATGGTTTGAGGGACTTGAGGGAAAGGGTAGGATGAGGGTGAGTGACAAAAGACTATACATTGGGTACAGTGTACACTGTTCAGGTGATGGGTGCACCAAAATCTCAGAAATTGCCACTAAATAACTTATTCATGTAACCAAACACCACCTGTTCCTCAAAATCTATTGAAACAAAAAATGCTACAAACTTAATTCAGTTGCTAGCAATAAGAAGTTTACTTGTTTTTTAAAAATCCAGGGACATGTGTGGTAGCTCACACCTGTAATCCCAGCGCTTTCGGTGGCTATATATAAATCTAAAGTTGTACTTGTTGTACATTATAACCTGCTTGAAAGTCTTGGGTAGGGAGGGCCCACAATACACATATTTAATTCCAGCTACATGTGCAGTTTGCCTAGATGTGTATATGTATATATATATATATATATATATATATATATATATACACACAAACACACAGCCTGTATGTACACATATATACACACATATATACACATATGTATAAGTATATATACGTATGCATACAGGCTAATGTGTGTGTGGGTGTTTGTGTGTGTCTGTATATATATATGTATACATCTTTCAATCAGGTTATAATGTACATCAAGCACAACTTCAAATTTATATATAACATTTCTAAAGATGTCTTATTTCCTGCAATGAACATGATCTATTCTGTGTGCTTAAGATACAAAGATGACTAAAATGGGACCCCTAGAGGCTGAAAGATTCATATGAGAGAGACAGAATTTGACATCTTTCTTTTCTTTCTTTCTATGTGTTGGGAGCTGATAAGTGAAGAATAAAAAAGACAGAGAAAGAGAAAGGGACTAACAAAGAGCAATTCATTGCATGCGTACGGTTACATATTGTTTTCTTAAGCAATAAATAAGGGACCCAAAATCTTTTTCTATTCAATCATTTTGCCATTAGGAAACTTGTTGGCAAAACTTGAGACATTGCACAACCTATGGTTAAAGCAAGGGAACTTCCAAATCATATACAGTTGATTCTTGAGCCACAAAGGTTTGAACTGTACAGGTCCAGTTACTTGCAGAGTATTTTTTTAGCCAAATGCAGATCAAAAATACAGTATTTACAGGATTCAACAGCCATGTATTTGGAGAGCCAGTCTTTCATGACTGTGTATACCAAGGGACAAGCAGAGTGTGCCCCTTCTTGACCACCTTTCTTTGCACCCTATCCAAGCTAAATAGTTGCAAGAGATAAATTAAAACATGGTTTAAACCACTGCAGACTTAAGTTTCAAATGACTACAAAGTTGCCTTGGACAATAATTAATGACGTTTGGAGATTTCCAGAATAAATGGAAAAAAACATAGGGTAGAAAAGTATGGTCATGATGTTTTGAGTCAACATGTGAGACGCTGTTTTCTTAAACCAAAACCAGAAGAGTAAATTAGTTAAATCATACAGTTAAACTTAGGGGACTGATAACAATTTCTAGCTGTGATATTATTATTTTTATATTCTGTACCTGTAGATATTGACCATTTGTCTTATTACTTTACTTACTTTCGATGAATTTTGGAAATCTGCTAATCTGCATTGCTGTAACTGAAGAATGTAAAATTTATCTATTTTTTTCTAAAAAGTTGATACAATATTAACTTACTAAATGAGTTCAAAAGGCAGATAAAATCGCAATCTGCCTGTTTATGTGTAGTCAAAATTCACCTCTTTTGAATTTAGAAAATCACAAAAACTGGAAAATTTATTTTCTAATATTTTAAATTTCTGATTTTATTTCCTCTGTATTTTTCTTAGTGTGTTTGTTGCTGCCACATTAGAAAGAAAGACTAGAACAGGGTATTTTTTTTAATGAGATAAAGTATTTTATTCGTGGAAAATTTTAAACCTTGAACACAGAAACACTCTAAAAATTCATCATTGTTTAATTTTGGGCCAAACCATTCAATATGGCTTTAATTAGCTTTCAAAATCTCCAATATAAAAAGAGTGGTGGCAGAAAGAAATTGTTTAAAGGAAAAGTACATACTATGCTAAAATGCAAAGCCTAATCTTTAAGAAATGCTATATTCTAAATACAACATAGTATTGTCTTCATATACCCTTTGCCTCATTTTGATCTAAAAAATGTATTTCTTGCATTTTCCATATAATACAAACAGCTTTAGAAATTTAGTTAACTTTGAAAGTTGTAGCCAACAGAGTTTTTGAACTGCGAGTTCAAAAGAAAAAGAAAGCTCGTAAAAGTTTCTTTATCACTCATCAGAATCTTTGATGTGGTGTTTATTCACAAGTTATTGAAAATAGGGTATAAAGATGTGAATCTCAAATGACAAAACAGTGCTATCAAGACGACTGTTGGTCATCTCCACATGAGTTCTAAGGTGATGTCCATCTGTAACCATCTATATTGAGGAGGGCAAATAACACTAGGATGGGGGCTTTGTTAAGTAAAAAAATGAAACAGGTGCTTGAGGAGTATTTGAAATATGCCTTAGAAAATTATAGGTTTTGAATGTATTCTCCATGAAAATTTATCTTACAGTAATTCTCCCAAGTTAAGCTGGGGATTATGTACATATATGTATTATTTTCTAACTGACCAATATTAATGATACTTTACATTTGTCAATACATTAATTTGTATCTCCAGAACATTTTTATAGTATCTCATTTTATCTAGTAAAAACTTTTTACAAAAGTTGGGCAGTTTATTTTTTTCACTTGACACATAAAAAAATTATAAAAATATTAACTGACAATTCTCTATTGATAAAAGAGATTTTTTTCTCTTTATATTCTATTTTGTCCTTTGCATACAAGCATTTAATTTTATAAATATCATCCCTTTAAAAATAATTTTCCAGATATTATCATATAATTCTGTGCTCTTGTTTTCTTTTAGGTATGAGGGTGATATGCTTTGAATGTGTCCTCCAAATTTCATGTGTTAGAAATTTAATTCCCAATGCAACCCTGTTGAGAGATGGGACATTAAAGAGGTGATTAAGTCATGAGGGCTCTGTCTGCATGAATGTAGTAATGCTGTTATTGTGGGAATGCATTCGTTTTTGAAGGAGTGGGTTTCTGATCAAAGGAGGAGTTTGGCCCCCTTCCTCTTGCTCCCTCTAATGCTTTCTTGCCCCTCCATCTTTCACCATGAGATGACAAAGCATGAGGCCCTTGCTAGATGGCAGCACCTGAAATTGGACTTCCCAGCCTCCAAAACTGTAGGAAGTAAATTTATTTTTCTTATAAATTACCTAATTTGTGTTATAAATTACCAGTTTTGTGTTATAACAACACAAAACTGACTAACACAGAAAAGTTCTTTCCTATGGAAACGGCATCATGTTCAATACCCAGGCAATAGATATTCCTTCCAGCCTCTGCAGCGTGAAGATTTTGGATTCATAGATAAGACCAGAAGGCATTCTGGTTTTCTGTGTTGCTAAGTTACATCACTCAACGTCTTAGGATATTCTAGTCCTAGTACCATCCTCTCAGGTCTGCTATCTATGTGACCTTGAGCTAATTACTTTATTTCTCTGTGCCTCTGTTTCCTTTTCTATGAAACTGTACTTACCCCATAAGGAGTTTTAAGAAGTAAATGACTTAGTATGCATATGGCTTTTAGAACATAGTAAGTGTTCAGCAAATTATTTATTATTAATATTATTTGATTTTAATTTTTAAACATGATAAATTTTAAGGACAATCAGAATAGTATCATATTTTCTTTTATACATTTATGTGAATTTTTTTTAGGGAACACTCATAATAATTATATGAGGGGAGTACTAATACTAACTCTTTTGCAAATGATAGAACCAAGATTATATTTTGCAAATCATAAAACCAAGGTTATATAAATTGTTCAGGGTCTTACAACTAGTAAATAGTGGAGTTTTTATTACAAACCCATGGATTCTGACTCTGGAGCCATAATCCTTAAGCGTTATAGTGTATAGCTACTTATAGAGTTTATATTAGGTTCTCTCTGCTCTTGACTTTCAGATATGCCCTGAGATAATTTTCTCACACTATTTGTACATGCATTGATTGAGAGAAATGTCTAGTTTGTAGATTTATATGAGAATATCTAATCCGATCCTTTGCATTCTTCCTAGGTTTGTGAAGAAACAAACATGCCAAAAAACCCAGTTGGACTGGGAAACTTTGTGACCATAAGAATATTAGGTAGCCAGGTGAATGGGACAGGTTAATACAGGAATACCCTTCAATTAAGATCTGTAGTAATGGAAAACTCAGTTATTTAATTCACTTCTGAAAAATGCTTTTTTTGTGACTATTATGACTTAAGCTTGTCAAGCTATATAACTGTCCTCTGAGACACAGAAAAAAATGTATTCCCCTTCTTCCCATATTCCCTATTAGTTTAATTACATATCTCAGCAAGCACACTGTAGTATTATAAATTACACATTTTAATATTTCAGTAAAAATTGACATGTTGCACAATTTGAAAGCCTCTGCCCTAGCACTATTTAGCCCTGATTTTTAAAAGTCTGACAAATATTAGTATATATTGGTGAAATTATGCTGCAGTGGGCTTACACCCTTTAATATAAAGTTGTCTGTGATCATGACTAAAAAAATTATTGTGTGAATTTTCTGTATTGTTATATCTATTTCAATTCTAGGATAAAATCTGACTATACCACTGGAAGAGTATTTCATCTCATCTAAAACTCGAGAGACAAAACATACTCTCTTACAATTGGAAAGCAGAAAAGTAAAGCTGCTTCAGTATCATCTCCTGAATTAAAACCCAAATATAGCTTCAGTAATTTAGCATTTTCGCTATTTTTAAAGCAAAATGGGGTCGTGATGCTTGAAAATTATATTTGAAAATCTATTTATGTAGCATTTGCTAAGCATATATTTTGAGTTATATGAATTTGCTATATTTAGAATTCCTGTTTGGGAATTATTATTATACTATCAGAGTGTTCAATTACTTTTGCCCACCTTGCTAATGGATGAGTCCCATAAATATTGAAAAACATGAATTGTACTGATTATAGCCTCTGTGCTCAGAATTTTTACTCTTAATGAAGTGATGAGGATCATAAATTCTGGACAACAAATTGTCCAGGAAGCCACAGTTTAGAAGATCTATCAATCAATCACATCTTTTAATTTATTTTCTTGTTTTATGAAATGAAATGTAGTTTCTATATGACTTTAAATGTGATGGATACAGAGTGTTTGTTAGTTTGGCCTTCTTCGTTTTTGTAAGCAGTAATATTTTGGAAGATAAATAGTACTAGATGCTCCATTTACTTTGATTGTTTTTAATCTCAAGATACTTTTGAAAATTTATTATGCTATAAAGATTGAGTTAGCTACAGCTTTTCTATTCTGATCTAAATAAGCAACAATCATCAAAACTTCAATAATTCAGAAAGACTGTGTCATGGTTAGAGCAACAAAACCATTTCAGATGTAACTAATTATTGATTATCCCCAGGGCTTCTGAGATCAAGTATGCCTCAGTATGGTTAATTATGCCCTCAGTCCTGCAGTTTTGCAATGGCAGTTTCAATTTATTTAGTAAAAGTATTGCCGTGTAAGATTTGCACATGAGTCAATTAGACAGTCATTAATTAGGTGGCCATTGGAAATGTGGTGGTACCCAGTCGGGAAATGGTCTATTCCAATGACTAATGTATATTAATGCCAGCATTAATGACCTTTGAGTCCTTCCCCATGTGTCTACTAGAAAACAAATTAAAGAACCATTCAAGGAAACATAGATTTTGCTGAACTGCTATATTTTCCAGGAGAAAGATTAAAATTTCTCATTAAATGTACTAAAACCACAAGTTTTTAGACTAACATAGATATCTTTAACTGAATAAAAGTAAGTGCTGCAAATGTCATAATAAATTTTCTTGGTGTTGTATTTTAAATATTTTTAGACCAAATATTTGTTATTGCTAATAATCTTCAAAGCAGAATGGTAGTATTTCCCAGTTTTAAACAAATTATGTAAATAGTATTAAGGAGCTTACTGAAATAAATATCTAATTTCTTATGGGTTAACTGAAAAATTAGAGAATGTTTAATTTTCTTCTTGGAGCACAGAATAATTAAACTAATATAATTATACCATGTCCATATTTATGAAACTTATCCCAAATTGCTAGTATACTTTACTGAGTAAATTGTAATCTCTATTATTTCCACTATTAACTTAAAGTAGTGTGGAAATAGCATTACCTTACTTTCAAGAAAAATCTATGTATTTAGTAAGTTTAATACAAAGATTTGTTTCAAGAAAAACCTATGTATTAGTAAATTTGTGTATTTAGTTTTGATTAGATGGTTCCTATAAAAATATATAATTAAAAAATGAGTTAGAAGAAAACATATCTGGATAAAAATTTGGCAGTCCAAAATACATTAAGAATTGACTTTTAAAAATTCCACCCTTTGTGTATTGGCATCTTTATTACTCCCTTCTTACATTGCTTTTAAAAAAAACCTGAGTCTGGGTAATTTGTGAAGAAAAGATGTGTAATTGGATTATGGGCTCTGCAGGCTGTACAGGAAGTGTAATGCTAGCATCTTTTTAACTTCTGGGAAGGCCTCAGGAAATTTACAATCATGGTGGAAGACCAAGCAGGAGCAGACACATCACGTGGCCAGAACTGAAGCAGAAGAATGGGGTGGGGAGGTGCTGCAAACTTTTTAAAATACCACATCTTATGATAATGCATTCACTATTGAAAGAGCAGTATCAAGGGGATGGTGTTAAACAATTCATGAGAAACAACCCCCATGATCCAATCATGTTCCACCAGGTCCCACCTTCTTCACCACTGTGGATTACATTTCAGTGTGAGATTTGCACAGAAACATACATCACGATCTTTATTCCTATTTATTTGTGGAATGTAAAGCAATAACTTTCATATAACTTTCAGAAACAGCAAAGCCTTTAAATATTAACACGTTTGATTTCTCAAGCTGGAAATCTAGGATTTATACACAGTTTATTTTCTATCATACACTATATTCCATCAACCTACACATTTTATTGATTGTAACTAAGAAATGTCTATTGGTTCTCTGGAGTTGGTTTGTGTGAGCTCAGGAGAGCTATGTACATCTCTTCTCACTTCTGCATTCAGTGATAAAACATTGACAGTTTGAAATTGGTCATGGTATGAGCATTTATATACCACAGAGTTGGCAAATGCTACACATCAGATATTGTTTGTTTGAGCTAGTTGTGAAGTGAATACCAGCATATCAATATAAATACCTTTGCATTTTGATTTCCCTTTATATTCCCCTAGCTCAGTGTTAGTTCTGGCTGCCTTGTTTCTTATCTGGAATATTGCAACTTGGACCTCATCACTTATATATATCCTCTATATAGCTGTTATATGTTGCTTCACAAGAATGTAATAAATGAATGAATGAATAAATAAAACATGTCTTTGTTTTTTTATTCTGTTTAAAGTTCTCAAACTCCCTGTTGTCTACAGTTGTCTACCATGTCCCTGATGTCTACAATCTACCTGTTGTCTAAGTTGCTTAAGAGGTCTTTAAAGGTCCTTTATATTCTGTTCATTCATTCATTTCCTATTTTGTAATTTTCTTTATTGACTTTGAACTTCTCAGCCTTCCTAAAATGGCCCTGCTTGCTTTACCTATTTCTCCAACAGCAGGATTTTCACCTTTCTAAATATTTGAAATATCACTTCTCTGTCAAATATTTTCTAAATAACCTGATCACCTTAGTTAAAATTGCCTTTCTCTATATATAAATTTATATATAATTTTAATTCTCATATAAAATTGATTATACTGAATTGTAATTATCTATTAATATAGCTGCCGTTTACACTAGTTTCTGGATTTATTGACACCTTAATAGGTGTTTGCTTTTAAATAGATGATTTCAAAAACAAACAGATGGTAGTAAGTTGAAGAAGCAAAGAGGAAGTGCAGAGGACAAAACTGAGGGCACCCCCTACAGTTTTGTCCAGTTCTAAGTCTTTACATGATGAAACATAGAAAATGGGGACCATCAAACATTCCTTCAGAAAATAAGAAATCTCATCTAAGAGCATAGCATGTAAACATAGTTTATGAGAGATTGTGAAGTGAGAGTTATTAATGCAGAACCAAATTACTTTAGAGCAGGCAAAACAGTGGATGCTTATAATGGATTCTTCCACTCATATGTCTTTTGAAAAACTCATATATTTAAGAGGAGAAGGGAAAGTAGGCTGGAGGGAAAATTAGAAATGGATTTCTTTTTTAATCCAGAATTAATTCCATTGTATGGCCAGGGTATATATTATAGGACATGGATATTGATTCATAACCCCATTTAATGTGATTTGACACACATGCTTTTAAAAGCAATTTATTTTAGCTACTTCCACAAGCTGCCTGAAATCCTATTAAGAAAGAGATCTCTGAAGAAATATGTCTTACTTGTTGTTAAGAGCTTACAAATACAGATATCTCAGAGTAATCCTGCCTTTACAATAAATGTTATCTCTAACGCAATGTTATGCTGAATAGTCATAAGCTTTTTAACCTCCAGTTCTACAGAAGATATATTAAAAGAAATGCAGTATACCTGTGTCTGTGATATTTTTGACTAGGTACAGAATTGTGTATGAAGCGAAGAAAGATCATTATCTACAGCTATGCTCATTCATCCAGTAAATGTTTACTTGACACTCCTGTTAAGCCCAATACTGTTTCAGGCCCTTAGGATAAAATGGTGACTATAAAGAGACAGAGTTCTTATTTTCTCTTGGAGACAGACACTAAATAATAACAATAAAGGTGTTCTAGGAGGAAAACAAGGATCCTTTAAAGACAGAAATAGATTTAGGAGTCAGAGGCCTGAAACTATTGTATTAATAATTTGACAGTCCTTTTAAGGAAAAGAATACACAGTACAGGTACAAATAAAACCTAAGGCAAAAGGTATTAGAAAGAGTGCGAGGAAGTAAGGAATCTCAAAGCTATGTTTCATCAACACTACTACCCACCTCTGAGTGTTTCATTGAGACTCTCCATATGGGATTCAACCAACCACAGATCGAAAATACAGTTGACCTTTGAATAGCACAGGTGTCAACTGGACAGATTCACTTATACTTGAATTTTCTTTCACCTCTGCCATCCCCTGAGACAGAAAGATAAACTCCTCTTTCTCCTTCTCCTCCTGAGCCTACTCAACTCCGAGATGAGGATGAAGACCTTTAATGATAAACCAATTCCACCTAATGAATAGTAAATGTATGTTCCCTTCCTTATGATTTTATTAATAACATTTTCTAGCTTACTTTAATATAAAAATATCATCTATATTACGTATAACATACAAAATACGTGTTAATTCACTGTTTGTTTTACTAGTAAGCCTTTCAGACAACAGGAGGATATTAGTAGCTATGTTTTGGGGGAGGCAAAAGTTGCACGCAATTTTTGACTGAGCCCCTAAGCCCTGCATTGTTCAAGGGTCCACTGTATTCTGAAAATATAATAATATTAATACAATACAAATTATACAAATTTAAAAAAATATAGGATAACAACTATTTACATATAATTTACACTGCATTATGTATTATAAACAATATAGAAATTATTTAAAGTATATGGGAGAATGTTTGTAGGTTATATGCAAATAGTATGCCGTTTTATATTATGAACTTGAATGTCCACATTTTGGGATCTGTAGGGGTTGGGGAAGAGATGTACAGGAAACAAACTCTGGTAGATACCAAGGGACAACTATATGTAACAAAGCAACTTGAATTCAAGAGTATCACTGTATGGTAACAGGGACAGTCTCAGGAAAAGTATCCCTGAGAAGGTGACTCATGATCTGAAACAAAAGCCATGTATTATGTCTAGTAGTTAACTAGATAGCCTGAATGAAAGAGAAAGGTTGCACATTCCAGAACATGCAGCTCAGTCAAAGGCACTATAATTTTTGAGATAATGATATTTCTGATAACTATTGGACAATTTGACCAGGCCATAGAGGGTAGAGGGATGGTGCTGCCCAGGAAGCTGGAATACAGACAGTGGCCAAAACATGGCATCCTAAATAATGGAATCATATATATATATATGTATATATATATATATATATATACATATATATAATAATATGTATATATATATATACATATATATATAATAATATGTATATATATATGGCAATGTGGTTTGCTGCTTCCATCCCCCTGTCACCTATATTTGGCATTTCTCCCCATGTTATCCCTCCCCAACCTCCCTAGCCCCCGCTGTTCCTCCCCTATTTCACCCCAACAGATCCCAGTGTGTCATGTGTCATGCTCCCCTCCCTGCATCCATGTGTTCTCATTGTTCAACACCGGCCTATGAGTGAGGACATGCTGTGTTTGATTTTTTGTTCTTGTCAGTTTGCTGAGAATGATGGTTTCCAGATTCATTCATGTCTCTACAAAGGACACAAACTCATCATTTGTTATGGCTGCATAGTATTCCATGGTGTATATGTGCCACATTTTCCCTGTCCAGTCTATCATTGATGGGCATTTGGGTTGTTTCCAAGTCTTTGCTATTGTAAACAGTGCTGCAATGAACATTTGTGTGCACGTGTTATTATGATAGAACGTTTTGTAATCGTTTGGATATATACTCAGTAATGGGATTGCAATGTCATTGGTATTTTGATAGGAAGTACATTTAATCTGTAGATTGCTTTGGGTAGTATGGACTATTTAACAACATTGATTCTTCTATTCATGAATGTGGAATATTTTCCCATTTATGGGTGTTCTCTTCAATTTCCTTCATGAGTGTTTTATAGTTTTCATTATAGAGATCTTGTGCTTCTTTGACTAAAATAATTCCTAGGTATTTAATGTTGTGTGTGGCAATTATAAATAGAATTATAAAAAAATTCACATTGTTCACTGTGGGATATAAAAATACTACTGATTTTTCATATGTTGATTTTGTATCCTGCAACTTAACTGAATTTGTTTATCCCTTCTAATAGTTTTCTTGTGGAGTCTAGGTTTTTCGAAATATAAGATCATAGCTACAAACAAAGATAATTTCACTTCTTCCTTTCCAATTTGAATGTCATGTGTAACTTTCTCGTGTCTGATTGCTCTAGTTAGGACTTCCAGTACTATGTTAAATAATAGTGATGACAGTGGTGATCCTTGTCATGTTCCAGATCTTAGAGAAAGATATTAAATTTTTTCCCCATTCAGTATGATACTGGCTGTGGGTCTGTCATATATGGCTTTTATTATGTTGAGATATGTTCCTTCTACCCCAGATTTTTGAGGATTTTTATCATGCAGGGATGTTGAATTTTAATAAATGCTTTTACAGCATCAATTGAAATGTGATTATATAATTTTTATCCCTCATTCTGTTGATATGATATAACACACTGATTAGTGTATGTTGAATCAGACTGTTACCAACATAAATTGGCACACTGAGGAAAGAGTTTGAAACCAATGAAGTAAGAATACTAGAGTGTGCCTGATACTACTGTATATGGATGATGAAGCCATTATGGTAGGGCTCAGAGATTAGTATTAGCTTTGTCTTTGGCTGTAAGGCTGTAAGAAATGAAGCTATTAGTATTTAGCTTCATTTCTTTGCCTGTTGGAAAATGAATTGAATAACTCTGCCACACTGTTTTGTTTTGTTTCAATTTTTTATATCCAAATGGAAGAATCCCAGAGGGTGGAAGGGTAAGCTGCTTTACAATGCTTTTGAGGATTAGTTGCTATTAAAGGGAGATTCCACATAGTATATTTCTAATTGCACACCATGCACTGGCCCCTAGTAATTTCTCTTCCAGTTAATTGTTACTACAAGTGTTGTGCCAGAACGTCTTTTATTTATATGCCACAATTCCATATTTATGCCTCACGAGGGGGATTTATTAGCAATGAAACAGGGTGTTTCTTTTATGCATTTGACAGTTTTTGGTATCTTTACTACAGTTTGTTCCAACTTATATTATTTAACAAAAATTCTTCAGTGATTTTTGGTTCCCAATAGGATGTAAAATTATCTATATTTTATATTATTTTGTTTATTTTATTGAAGACCAGAGGGCATGGGTGAAGTTTAAGAAAAAGGAGAATTTTATGCCTCTGATGTGGTCAATCCATTATCTTGTCTGTTAATGGCTTGAGAGGAAGGAGAATGAGAAAAGAGCATAGATTTGACATACAATTCCAGCTTGGATAGTTACTTAACCTCAACATTGCTAAAAAAAAAATGAGTTTAATGACAATCACTACTTCATAGAAAAATATGTGATATTAAATGAGTTGATATATGTAAAAATGGATAGCAATGATTGGCATATAATTAGTACAATGCAAGTGTTTAATGTAATTATTATGAAATTTAATGACCACTTAGCTTTTTATCATATCAACATATTTATGTAAGCATTCTATTTATACATTCACTTTTTAACTTTGCTTTTATAAAAAATATTGTCATATAAATATAAATCCTTGAGTATATATTTGTATTTTAGAACATAATTTAGAATAAATTTTTAGACATAGGATAGTTGGGTCAATATTAAAAAGAATGAACATAAGCACACTAAGAAATTCCCTTTGGGACAGGTGCAGTGGCTTATGCCTGTAATCCCAGCGCATTGGGAGGCCGAGACCATCCTGGCCAACATGGTTGAAACCTGTCTCTACTAAAAATACAAAAATTATCAGGGCGTGGTGGCATGCACCTGTAATCCCAACCCCTCAGGGGGCTGAGGCAGGAGAATCGCTTGAACCCAGGAGGTGGAGGTTGCAATGAGCTGAGATTGTGCCACTGCACTCCAGCCTGGCAACACAGTGAGATTCCATTGCCAAAAAAAAAAAAAGAAAATTCCCTTTGAGAATTGATGAGCAAGTTTGTTGTAATCCTATTACTGCTCTCTTAAAGAGGCCATTGTACATCACTCTCACCAACTGTGGTTAATATTCCAAAAATAAAAAATCATTTGCTAAGTTGAACATCAAATGTCACTTAATATGTATAACATATTAATGTTTTAAATTTACATTTTGTTACTAATAAAATGAAATATTCTTTATTTGTACTTTCATAGAATGTATCATGTATACTTTTGTAATATATCAAGAACATGATATATGTTCTTGATATAATCTATATCAATGGAAACATCCTAAATGTATAATTTTGAGTCTCCTGCTTTCCCACATTAGTATGTCATGAGTGATATTCTGAATATAATAAGTCAAATATTGCATTTTATACTATTATAATTATTGCAAACCTGTATAAATTTATTTTGCAATTTTTAGTACAGATAGTGAGTTAACACTGAATGATGTAATTTGGCATTCAGCAGAGTACATGATAATGTTGCCTCTTTTATTGTTGGATGTCTACAACTGATAAATGCATATTTTATGTTGACTCAAATATGCTGCCTATCTACAAAGTAATTCTTGTTCTACCCCTGTAATGAAACAAAATAATTCTATTTTTATGCATATATTTATTTTTTAAACATATACTTATAATCAAATTAATAGGCTATCAAAAACACACTTTGTAAAGAAATATTTTACAATATTAACCAAAAATATATGTTAACTATGAAAGAAGTCTAACATGAGATAGTCAAGGCATATCTGTATTTTAAAATTTAAACATGTGAATGTATTGAGTGAAATAGCATGTTCATGCACAAGAAGACTCTTCATCATCTCAATTAATTTCAACTTGATCTATAATTTTAATTAATATTTCAAAAGAATTTTCCAATAAATGTGCTAAAACGATTACAAAATTTGAATGGAAGGCCAAAGAATAACTATGATGATCTGAACAAAAAGTGACATGAAATGCACTGGCAGATATCAAGACTATTTATGAAGTTGTAACTAGAATAAGGATTACCCTATATCATTTCAAGAAAAAGGTAACTAGAATAAGGATTACCCTATACCATTTTAAGAAAAAGGTAGAGGGGACCAAATTTTATAAATTGTATTTAAGGCTCTAATAGAAGAACATTACGACTTTACTATGGAAATATTTTCCTAAAATCATAGAGATATGCAACACGCACATTCAAAAAATAAACATAAAAGAAAATATTTGTATATTTAATTACATTAATTTTAAGACCTTCTAATAATTAAAAAGCCATAAAGCCACAACATAGAACAAAAACATTTCTTCATATATAGACAACAGATTCATTTTTAGGTTTTATATATTAAAACATGTAAATTAGTAAAATAAGACTTATAGCTTATTAACTTCTGTTGAAACTCCTAAAACAAAATTTTTACAATATATATTAGAAATTTCTTGCCTCTGATTAAAAAGGAAAACAGTAGAGAAGGGTATACAGTAAAAGAAATGTCTCAAAACCCTATGGTTTACTCATCATATTCTCTCTGTTCTTCCTAATTAACTTTTATAAAATCAGCTTTGATAGACAAAAAGAACAGAGCAATTTGAAAAGTGGAGGTGATTCAGCACACAACTTTATTCAGGAAAACATACTCCAAAGAATGTAGGATCAGAAAATTAATCTGCTTAGTTCTAACAAACATTTTAGTACGTTGTCTTTTATCCAAAGTGGTACAATCTCGTTCATTCTGTGGTTTTTTTAGACTTTAAAGCTAAGTATAAAATATATTCATGTAAATCCATATGTCAGAGCCACTAAATGCAAGATTATCCTTGTCTTTTATTTAGTAACCAACAGCAGATGAAGAGCAAGTTGTTTTAGTACAGGAAATAAAAGGTTAATAATAATAATAAAATATAATTTTGGCTATGTGTAGTAGCTTATGCCTTAAGTAATCCCATTACTCTGGGAGGCCAAGGGAGGATTGCTTGAGTCCAGAAGTTTGGGATCCACTTGGACAATGTAGCAAGAATTCACATCTACAAGAAATAAAAATAAAAATGAGCTGGGTGTTATGGCATACACCTGTAGTCTCAGCTACTTGGGAGGATGAGGCTGGGGATCACGTAGCCCAGGAGTCTGAGGCTGCAGTGAGCTATGATTGTGCCACTACACCCTAGCTTAGGAAACAGAGTGAGAACCTGTTTCTAAAACTAAAAATGGAATTCATCTATTTGACTTATTAAGAAGTCTCTGTTCTGTAGTCTTCAGTCTGTTTACATGCACTTAAATTTGGTGGCTAAATATAGCTAAAAAACATCTAACATTTCTGCCATCAGTTCTAGAGAGAAAGCTTGTCATTATAAAGCCATAAAGTGCTATAATATGTGCTAAGATGACCAGCTAAATCCAGGAAGAGTTTGGCAAGGGTGAAAAAGCTTTAAAAGACTGGTCCCTCACCATGAACTATAAACACTTGCCCATCAGAGCCAAAATTTTATGAGTAATAAAAGGATTCTTAGCCTCTGCTTACTGTTTAAATTTCTTATGGAAGAAGGACAACCTGATAAAAAGAAATCAAATCCAACCAAGGTAAGCTTAAATGCTTTAGAAATTGTTTTCACCTCTAAAAAATCTGGACTGTTACTGAAGATAATCTTGTTTTATAAAGAAAGATAGTCTTTCCCTACAATTATAAAGAGCAAAAACAATTAAATTACCTACTCAGCTTCTTTGTACTCTGGGTGTATTGACTTTTTTAGCTTTCCTCAATATCAGCAAAATCTTGGTATACAAAATCAATGTGCAGAAATCACAAGCATTCCTATACACAAATAATAGGCAAACAGAGAGCCATATCAGGAGTGAACTCCCATTCACAATTGCTACAAAGAGAATAAAATACCTAGGAATACAGGTAGCAAAGGATGCGAATGGCCTCTTCAAGGAGAACTACAAACCACTGCTCAAAGAAGTAAGAGAGAACACAAACAGGTGAAAAACATTCCCTGCTCATGGTTAGGAAGAATCAATATTGTGAAAACGGCCATACTGCCCAAAATAATTTATAGATCAATGCTATCCCCATCAAGCTACCTATGACCCTCTTCACAGAACTGGAAAAGACCACCTTAAACTTTATATGGAACCAAAAGAGAGCTTGCATAGCCAAGACAATCCTAAGCAAAAAGAACAAAGCTGGAAGCATCATGCTACCTGACTTCAAACTATACAACAAGGTTACAGTAATCAAAACAGCATGATACTGGTGCCAAAACAGAGATATAGAGCAATGTAACAGAACAGAGGCCTCAGAGGCAACACCACACATCTACAACCATCTGATCTTTGACAAACCTGACAAAAACAAGCAATGGGGAAAGGATTCCCTGTTTACTAAATGATATTGGGAAAACTGGCTAGCCATGTGCAGAAGGCTAAAACTGGATCCCTTCCTGACACCTTACACTAAAATCCAGATGGATTAAAGATTTAAACATAAAACCTAACACCATAAAAACACTAGAAGAAAACCTAAGAAAGAGCATTCAGGACATAGGCATAGGCAAAGACTTCATGACTAAAACACCAAAAGCAGTGGCAACAAAAGGCAAAATAGACAAATGGGATCTAATTAAACTTAAGAGTTTCTGCATAGGAAAAGAGAGAATCACTAGAGTGAACCAGCAACCAACAGAATGGGAAAAAATTTTCATAATATACCAATCTGACAAAGGGCTAATATCCAAAATCTACAAAGAACTTAAACAAATATACAAGTAAAAAGCAAACACATTCAAAAGTTAGCAAAAGATATGAACAGACATTTCTCAAAGAAGACATTTATGAGGCCAACAAACATATGAAAAAATGTTCATCATCACTGGTCATTAGAGAAATGCAAATCAAAACCACATTGAGATACCACCTCACAGCAGTCAGAATGGCAATCATTAAAAAAATCAGGAAACAACAGATGCTGGAGGGAATGTGGAGAAACAGGAACACTTTTACTTTGTTGGTGGGAGTGTAAATTAGTTCAACCATGTCGAAGACAGTGTGGCAATTCCTCAAGGATCTAGAACTGGAAATAGCATTTGACCTAGCAATTTCATTACTGGGTATATAGCCAAAGGATTATAAATCATTTCATTATAAAGACACATGCACATGTGTGTACATTGCAGCACTGTTTACAATAGCAAAACCTGGAACCAACCCAAATGCCTATCAGTGATAGACTGGACAAGGAAAATGTGGCACATATACACCATGGAATACTATGCAGCCATAAAGCAGGATGAGTTTGTGTGCTTTAGGGACATGAATGAATCTGGAAACCATCATTCTCAGCACACTGACACAAGAACAGAAAACCAAACACTGCATGTTCTCACTCATAGGTGGGTATTGAACAATGAGAACACGTGGACACAGGGAGGGGAGCATCACACCCTGGGGTCTGTTTAGTGGGTGCTAGAGGAAGGACAATGGAGGGTGGAGAGGTTGGAAAGGGATAAAATGGGGGAAAATACCAGATATAGATGACAAGGGGTTGAAGGCAGCAAACCACCTTGCTATGTATGTACCTATACAATAATCCTGCATGATCTGCACATGTACCCCAGAACCTAAAGTACAATAAAAAAGAATGGTATAGCCACTCTGGAAAAAAAAAAGTTAATGGTATCATTTTAAAGTGCTCTAAAAACATAAAGAAAACGTGTATATGGAGGCCACAGTCTTGAACAAGAAAATACATTTCAAAATTTTACTTGTTTTGTGCATTTACTAAATCTATTTAAAATTGACTATATGAATTCTCCTCATGATCACAGAGAACACATCTAGAGACAGATTAATTTGTAATTCAAGTATTTTTAATGTAACTTTACAGTCACTATTCTTATACAAAAATAATATTTTCGTTCCCTGTTGAAAGCATAAGTAATCACAATATTCAACATTACCTTTGTAATCAAATATACATTTATATGGCTAAAGGCTTTTCAACTGACCAACATAGTTGGTCAAAGGAGAGTTTTGGTTCTGAATTGCACATATAATTACATTAGCTATTCAATTTGCATTCATTATAAATGTCTGCAATAACACTCTTAGACACAGAGACACCAAACAAGAAAAACAATCTCTAGCTTCATTTATTATTTGCCTTCCTGGATTAAATTTCATTTGGGCAGAAAATGTAGAGTAATAGTTTATATGCACTTGAGGTTGGAATGCAGAGAAAATATCCCTGCTCCTTATTAATAATAGCTTCTAGATTTGAAGTTTATTGAAGGCATACTATTTCTTCCATCTTCTGACAGAGGTGAGAGATCCATTAACCTATACATGCCTCAGTTAATATATGACACATCTTCTGGATACTAGAACATTTAAATATTTCTGAGATAGCAGCAAAATACCAAAGCATTTAACAACTTTGGATATGTACCTTCAAAACTTCTCTTCTAAAAATTCATTTTGTGTACTGATTGGTAAAATGAGATAAATTTGATATAAAACATGCCTTTTATTAAACATGGAAAAATTGTAATATATTTTCAAGCACAGAAGGGTGAACGCATTTATTTAATACTGTGTACTAAAAATAGGTTTTGGTGGCCCAGAAAGGAAGAGAGAAAGGAGGTAACAAAGGAAGCATTAGTTCTGAAGGCACAGAATGAAGGACATAGGAGAAATATTCATTTTTCCATAAGAGTATTTTTGTGGAGAGTAAGACTAAAGAAAATAATAAGGTAATTCACAGACCATCAGAAAAGTCTTAAGAGCAAGATTTTATAAGGAAAAAAAAGAAAAAGTAGAAATAAAATTGGTAGGGAACATAATGAAAGGAAAGTAATGGATTGTTAATCTTCTGGCAACTTAGTAAGAAGGATAGTGCACTCTACCAAGAAAGAGGCAAGTAAAATTCTGAATATGTGAAAAAATGCTGGCAGTCTTTGGCTGAGTTAACAAAGAAGGAGGCTGGCAGGACACAAATTTCATCTTGAATTCATTATACCTTAGAAACCTGGAAGGAATGTGGCCCCAAGAAAGCTGGGACTAAATTTAGACTTTGAAATAGAGGGAAACTAAAGACAAGACACATAGGAACCTAAAAGAGAAATTTAAAATTGCAGATAATTGAAAAGTCAATGGATAGACTTTATTTATTAAACAGATATAATTAAATAAACACCCTAGGGGATAGAGTAAACCCTAGACAATGCCACTTATAGTGGGGAAATTAGAAGCCTAGACAGAGAGATAAAATATCTTAACTACATTTCTCAGGAAAATATTATGAAAGAATAGAATTGGGCTCCCTGAAGATAATAGTAGTGTTTGGAAGGAGAGGGAAATGTAATTATGTGGCCTTGCTGGAGCTGAGCCTAGGGTAAATTAAAAATGAGTTAGCTAGGTGACTGTGAGGATGGAGGGAAGTACATTTCAAAGACAATAGCAAAAGCCAGAGGTTTATAATGTGTGATCTGGCATCAACAGCATTAGAATCACCTGGGAACATGGCAATAAAAATTCCTAATTTATGGTACCTAATGTAGACCCACTGAATCAGGTTTGAAAGCAGAGTCCGAGGATCTGTTTTAACAAGCCATCCCTGTGATTCTGACATTGGCTAACATTTGATTCCCACTGATACAAGCAAACACCTAAAAGCACTGAAGAACATCTGCCTCTCACATACACTATATTTTAAACAATTACTTGCCTTTTAATATTGTGCATGATGTAATGACATGCATTTTTAAATGGAATTTAATTTTTTGAATACAAAATTCTCACAAAGCAAAATCCTACATACATGTGACACAAACCAAGAAATAAAATGTTACCAGCATTCTGAGATCTGTTTCTCCCCCTTCTCAGTAAACATGCCCCAACAATAAAGACCAATTTGAATTTTGTAATTTTAGTTTTGTTTTCCCTCATTTACCTTTTATGAGGTTGGGGATTATGTAGTATATTCTCTATTATGTTTATGCTATTTATATTTATAGCATATTTGTGTGATTCCTATTGCATTTAGCTTTAGCAGTTATTTCTATGGTCATGTGCTTTTTGACTGAATGAACATATCAACATTAGTATCTGTTATAATGATAATAGACAGAATTTAGGTAATTTTCAGTCTGGAGTTATTATGAATGATGCTACCATAAGCTTTCTTGCACTTATCTCTTGTTCTTTTGTTAGGGTATACACATAAATATACCTATATACATGTGTGTGTGTCTGTGTGTGTGTGTCTGTGTGTGTGTATTTAGAGAGAGAGACTTTTTAGTCATGATTTACATAGTTTTAAATGTTATTAAATAACACATTGTTCCCAAAGTGATTGTTCCAACTTGCCCTCCTGTTAGAAGTGTATGATATTTCCTCTTGCTCCACAAGAACACATCTCTCTGTGGGTCACACATTTTTTATTTTAGCCACTCTGGCAATTAAGTAGCAGCATTTTTTATTTAATTATATGTTTATTCATGATATTAAATGCTTTGCATATTTATTGGGCATTTCCTTTTTACATGCAAATGGTCTATTTTTCTTATTAAATTTCTTTCCTATTGAGTATGAATATGACTTATTCACAGATTTTCTAAAATTTTCAGTCTTAAAATGGATCCAGTTGGTTGTATTGATTGCTACACACCAATACTAATAAAATGTAATTGCTCATATTTCATTTAAGATTATTCCATCTTTAGTCAGTCGTGAGATTAGAATTAAATAATGTACATTATATTTGTATCAAGTTACAATGACTTCCTGAGATTAGATTGGAAGCTTTATTTATTTTCCATGCTCTAAAAATGTGCTATTCAGTATGGAACCACAAGCCATGTGACTATTGAGCACTTGAAATTTAGGTGTTTCAAAGTTAAGTATGCTATAAGCGTAAAATACAGACATACATTGTTTTCTTGTGCCTTGCTGTAATGTGATTCACAGATATTTCAATTTCTACAAATTGAAAGATTGTGGCAACCCTGAGTCAAGCAATCTATTAGCCCCACTTTTTCTAATGCCACGCATTCACTTTGTGTTTCTGTCACATTTTGGTAATTCTCACCATATTTTAACTTTTTCATTATTATATCTACATCAGGCTCCATGACCACTGATCTTTGATGTTGCTATTGTAATCATTGTGGAACACCACCAACTGCATCCATATAATATGGCAAACTTAATAGATCAATGTCCTGTGTGCTGATTTCTTCCAACGGATCATTCTGCTTTCTCTCCCACTCTTCTCGTGTATCTATATTCCCTGAAACACAACAATATTGAAATTAGACCAGTTAATAGCACTAAAATGGCCTCTAAGTGTTTCAGTGAAAGGGAAAGTCATACATCTGTCAATATAAATGAGAATCTAGAAATAAAGGTAATGAGGAAGTCATGTGGAAAGCTCAGATAGCCCGGAAACTAGGCCTCATGCTCCAGACAGTTTGCCAAGTTTTGAATGCAAAGGAACAATTCTTGAAGGAAATTAAGAGTGCCTACTATAGTAAATACATGAATGTTAAGAAAGCTAAATAGCTTTATTGTTGATATGAAGAAAGTTTTAGTGGTCTGAATAGAAGATCAAACCAACCACAACATTTCCTCAAGCCAAAACCTAATCCAGAGCAAGACTCGAGCTCTCTTCAATCTACTAAGTCTAAGAGAGGTAAGGACGGTATAGAAAAAAAGTCTGAAGCTAGCAGAGATAGATTCATGAATGTTAGCATTTTCTGGCAATAACTTATTTGCAAATTAATGCATGTACATTGTTTTCCTCAGATATAAAGTTATTGCACACTTAATAGATTATAGTATAATGTAAACATAACTTTCATTGCATTGGGAAGCCATAACATTTGTGTGACTTGCTTCAGAGTGATACTCACTTTGTTGTAGTTATCTGAAACCCTACCAGCAATAGCTCCAAGATATGCCTGTACACAATTTACCACTTTGGTTTTCAAAAGCTTAGCCTACATAAAATTTAAAATATAATGTTAATAATGCTTTGTATTGATAATGTGTTACAGGAATTTTATTTTGGATATAGTGAGGTACATTAAATGTTATTAAAAATCGATATTACTTGTTTTATTTTTAAAATGTGATGACTAGAAAGTTTAAAATTGCATGTGAAATATCACATTTCTCTTGAATGGAGCTGTTCTAGAACATAATGAATAGGATTTTACACATTTCACAGGTTTTAAAGAATCAAAATTTGGACTTAACATGTTTCTGGAGGTTAATTCCTTAATTTTTTTTTGATAAATTTTATTTTATGTTATTGAAATATTCAACCATTATAAGTTTATTTGTGTGAATTTTTGTGCATGTTTAGATTTTGATGTTACTTCACAGAATTGTTAATTGTTCCCTTGTATTTTCAATCTTTTAAATAATCAAATTATAAAATTTTTATTTTAATATTCTTAATGATTGGTAGATATGTTCTCTCACTTTTTAAATAAGAACTACTGAAGGACTGATTGTTTTATTTGTTTTTAAAGCTGCATGTTTGGGTTTATACATCCATAAGTTATAAATTTATATTTTATTCACCTTTCAGCAGTAGCTCTAGTCCAGAAAAAAAAATGACTGTCTTATTTTTTAACTTTTCTTTTGAATATTTACTCTTTATATGTGTGGTTTATTTTCTTTTTTTTTCCCTCATTCTCACAGAGAAATTACTAAATTTGCCTGTTATTGGTTATTGAGGTGCTTTCAGCCAGAGATTAGGCAAGGCCCTGATCAAAGCTTTAAGGCTTTGATGAAACATGAAAATAAAATTAGATGTAGATAAGTTTCGCTGTCCAACCTAATTGGAGTTCACTAATTGTGAGCTTGAGGCCTCGCTTTTAGTATTAATAACAGATCTTCTTTTTCTTTTTTTTATTTCTTCTAAAAAGATGGGATACATGTGCAGAACTCCCAGGTTTGTTACATAGGTGTACCTGTGCCAGGGTGGTTCACTGCACCTATCGATCCATCCTCTAAGTTCCCTCCCCTGACCCCCACCCCCCAACTGGCCCTCGTGCATGTTGTTCCCCTCTCGTGTCCATGTGTGCTCAATGTTCAACTCCAACTTTTGAGTGAGAACATGTAGTGTTTGCTTTTCTGTTCCTGTGTTAGTTTGCTGAGGATGATGGCTTCCAGCTTCATCCATGTCCCTGCAAAGGACATGATTTCATTTTTTTATGGCTCCATAGTATTCCATGTTATATATGTACCAAATTTGCTTTATCCAGTATATCACTGATGGACATTTGGATTGGTTCCATGTCTTTGCTATTGTAAATAGAGCTGAAGTAAACATGTGTGCCTATGTCTCTATAGAATAATAGGAACGCTTTTACACTGTTGGTGGGAATGTAAATTAGTTCAACCATTGTGGAAGACAGTATGGCGATTCCTCAAGGATCTAGAACCAGAAATACCATTTGACAAGTCTTCTCTGCATACTTTTTGTTTACATCATTTTGTTTTTGGTACTCGAAATTACTTTTCTAATTGAACATGTAGTTTCCCTACTAGAGATATTTGAATTTATGAAATAGGAACTTAGGCTGATATGTACAACATAGTCTCATGTAGCCTAACCTAAAATGGCACCCTGGAATATGTAACATATGCATATTATCCAAAACTTATATCTCAAAGTCTGATTTGAATTCTACCACACCATTCTCATATCATAACCCAGTACTTCTGGGAGCCCTCTTTATTTCAGTCTCTTGCTTCTTAAAATTAAGAGATGTGAATGGATTTATTTTAGGGACCATATATATTTGTTCCCCATGTGCTTTTTGTTGGCAGTGTTCTATGTATGATTTACATGTTTTCAGGAATTTTCTTGAATCCAGTATTGCTTTTTGGGCTTCTTGCAGCCATTCCTCAAAATTTCTGATGCATAATGTAGAAATGGAATATTTCTAGACTATCCTTCTTATGCCTCAGTTACCTCACCTCTAATAGGCATAATAATAATATCTACTTTATAAAAATTGCTGCATTATTACAAATAGAGGCCTTAAAACACTCTATGGTTTATTAAAGACATAGATGAAAAGCAATGTAACAATTATTCTTATGCATTTACGTGTAATCTATACTTTCATGCTATAGTAGTAGAGTTGAATAATTCAAGAGACTGGATGGCCTACAAAGCCCAAAATAATTACCATCTGCATCTTTAGAGAAAATAAATTGGTGATCCATACAATAGAGGAATATATTGGGTTTTCATTTCCTTACAGTAGGTTGTGTACAATAAATTACCAGGATTACAAGAATACAATCCTGGCAATTTAAGTGGAAGAGCTGAGTGGTGATAGCCACACATTAGAAACTTAGCAAAGTTAGTTTTTTTAACTGCTATAACTTCATATCATGCTTGGCCAAAACTGAATTACTAACAAGAGAATAACTACTTAAATGGTATTTGTTAAGGTATGTTTACAATAAAAACTTAAAAATAGAATTTTTGTTTATCTGAAATGCTAAAATAGCAACTTTTTACATAATTACTTTTACCACAGATGGATACTGAGTATTTCCATCAAATGTTCTTTCTTATTTTGGAGAGATTCTTTGTCTTGGCAAACTCTTAAAAATGTAATCAAACATGGGTAAACAAGTTAGCTGTCTTTCTTCAGTTTTCTTGTATTTACTGTTTCTGACACTTTTCAAGTCCTTGAACAGACCTCCTAGCAACCATTTCTTTCTCTCCCCGTAGGAATGAAAGGTAAATTATCATCCTACTTGGTGATGTCGTTTTCTTGCCTATCCTTTGAGTATAACAGCTTCATTCTTAGAAGAAAGTAGATTAAAACTAACTTGAGTGAATGAAATAACTAACTGCAGTGCATTATTTTACACAGAATTGCTTCAGAAATTTTTGACACTTCATTAGAGGACTGACCAAAAGAATTTACTGAAATTGTGATAAAACGCAACAGTCTAAAATAATTTTTTATTCATCGTGATTTCTTTACAGATACATGTATCTTGTTAGGATAGCAGAGATAGTTTGTTTTATAGAAGCCCCTTTGTGATTTCTACTAAAATAAAAATTACTTAGATACTAGGATTGCTTCTTAAATATCTTACTTCAAATTATTTGGGTTATGTATGTATATGTGTACATGTGTGTGTGAGAGAGTGAGACTTTTTTTATATAAAAATGTTAACTTACACTTGGAAAATTGTTTCTTTATCATGAACATCTTTTAATAAACGGCTACTTATTTATTTGTGCCGCACTTACTATTACTGTGAAAAAGGTACTGCACTGTTATAGCAAACCCACAGTTTATAGTTTTTGAATTTAGATAAACTTTTAAGCGTTCTACTCCAAGAATATAGCCCTGTCTCATTTTTCAAATTTATTCTTTCTAGGATTCCAGATTCCATTGGTTTTTCATTCCCTTGAACAACAAGGTTTATCGAGCCTTTACCATACTTTCAATATTTTTCCTAAGTCCTTGTGATGCCTTTCCCTTCTTGTGCAATTAAATTTTATGGTCTGTCATTACTACCAGTTTTTCACATTCTTAATTTCTTGCTCCTCTGTGATTGCGTTGTAACCCCTGCAAAATTACAAACCTGTTAAATTTATGTTTACTTATTAACTTGTTTGCAGTAAAACATACATGGAACCATGCTACCTGGTCTCACATATTCACTAATTTCAAGGAGTTCATAAACACTGCCCATAAATTTTGGGAGGTTTTTCTAATATGTACATTTTTTCTCTCAGTATTCTAGGCGACCATTTCTTACATCTTTTCCTTACTCAAACTTTCACCCCTTTCATTATACTTCGTTTTTGTCTTGCCTCACATTTTAGTAAACAGCAGAAACAACCAGAAGATGAGGTCTCCAGGCTCTGCCTAGATGCCACCAGTTAACTTGATTCTTTGCCCATCTGTTTTTATCTTTTCTCCTGTTATATTCATATCTCTTACCTGATGTTAATCCCCCTACCTGTGGGCAGGATTCCATGTGTCACTCTACCCTACTTATAGACATTAATGTAGAACAGGTCCCCTTTCTTGCCTTCATTATCGATTTTCTTTGTCTCATCAATCACCGCATCTGTTCACAAACATGATCTGACAACCTGTAAGACTTCCTTAGTTGCTGCCTCATACCACTATACTTCATAAAACTCAAAAGAGATAGCTAGACCAATGCTTCACAAGTTGTTATTTGCATATGAATCATCTGGGAATATTGGTTAAATCAGATTATTCTTCAGTGGGTCTGGAGTGCATTTCTAATGAGATACCAGGTGAAATCTTGATTCTATTGGTTCACAGACCATCCTTGGAACAGCAGGGAATACTATATTGCCTCTTTCCATTTTCAGTATTTTCATTTCCTCTTCCACTATATCACAGAAACAGTTCTACTGATGTTTATTAAATCCGCATAGCTAAATTTAATCTTTAACTCATTCAGTCTAATTCTTCATCTTTTATAAGCCATTAGCGGTATTTGACATATTTTGTATTTTTGAAACATCACACTCTTGCTTCTCCTACATCGCCCCTTTATTGGTTGTTCTTTCTTACTAACTTTTTAAGTACCTTCCCATCTTTACATTTTCTATACATTGAAGTGCACATGAGACTTAAATATCAAAGCTGTCATCTCTCTTTTGATTTTTTCCCTGGAGGATCAAACCTGCTCTCTTGGCTTTAAATACTATCCATGTACAAGCAAATCTCAAATTTATGTCTTCAGTTCAGACCTCACCCCTAAAACTGCAGATCACTGTAATTAACTGCCTAAAAACCAACCTCACTTGGATGTGTAATAAGTGTCTTGAAATCAACATATCTAAAAGTGATTCTGATTTCTTCACTCAAATTCTTATTTCCTATCTTAGAAAAGACTAATGCTTTCTTTCTGATTACTTACGTTAAATGAAAACACACACACACACACACAAAGATTAAGTCTTCCTTTACCCTTTCCTTCACTTTTAAATCCATCAGCAAATCTAGCCCACTTTACTTTCAAAATATATTTAGAGCCTTAGATTTTCTCACTGTCTCCTTCACTAGGATCCTAATCCAGTCTCCATAATTCTGTTACTTAAATACTGCAGTAGTCTAAAATCTTGTGTCTCTGCTCTTCTTCTTGGACATTTACAGGCTACTTATAAAGTAATATTTTGAAAATGTAAAACCATGCCACTATTTAGAACAAAATGCTCCACAATCTTTCCATAGAATCTAAAAGCAGTAAATGCCAGAATTCCTGAAATAGATTATTACATCCTCCTCTGAGCTCATCTCCATACCCATCCACCTGTTGACTCAGTCTCTTAGCTTTTGTTCTGCTTCTTGAATACCCAAGCATGGACTCAACTGCAAGTCTTTACATTTGCTGTTTTCTCTGTTGATATGCTCTTTGTTTATTCATTTATTTGTTTGTTCAACAAGCATTTATTGAGAATCTGTTGTGGAGTAGCAGCATTTTATTTGCTTGTGATAAATCAGCCAACACAACAAACAGAATTACCTGCCAAGGTAGAGCTTATATTTGAATGAAGCCAACAAATTATAGACATAAATCCTCATATAATATATTGTTTTAGAACATCATCTGAGCTGAAAAATGCAAATACAGCAAGATAAGGGAAGGTGGTGTTCAAATTATTCTTAACCAAGGTATCCACAGGACTCATTTCTTTATTTCTATAAATCTCAGGTATTCCTTCCAACCTTGAGGTCTTCTTTGACCATGCTACAAAATGTGCCCCTTCTTTACAGAACCCTTTTTCTTAGATATCCTTTTACTGGTTTATTTATCTTCATGACATTTACTACCAGTAAATATACTATATACTTATATGATTATATGCATTTTAAATGTGTTCTATTTCCTTGTAAAATCATGACTTCATGAGGTCAAAATCTATTTTGTATATTGCTATAATCAATTTGTAGAGCATTTCTTGACACATAATTCAATAGATACATTATTCTAAATTAATTAAAGTATTACTTTAATTGCTTCATAGATGTGATGAAGAATATTTTGAATAAATCTGATATCTTAATTAATTTGGTGTCTAAGAATATATGATTATTTTCTTTTTATCAAATATTCCATTAAAATAAACAAATATGATTGAGCATAACATGGAGACCATTATCAAACTTTTTATTCAGTAATTATGGGGAAATTGAGAAGTGATGGGATCAAGCAAATTAAAAAGCCAAGGCACAGGAAATCACAGTTTAAAATATGCACAAAAAATGCTTTCACCTCAGAAAAAGCATTTCTTCCCATTTTGAAATCTTGGGGTCAAACATGAGAATGGATCACTGTAAGAGCTCTTAGATATGGCGCTAAGCACAATGAATAAAAGAAATGAAAGAAATAAATCAGAGTTCATAAAAATAAAATATTTTTTCTAGAAATACCATGTTAAGAAGATTAAAAGACAAACTACAGACTTGCAAACTACATGTGTGACAAGAGTCATATGTAGATGACAGAAAGGCATCTCAAAACTCAGTAGTACAAAAATCCAAAAATCTTTGGATAAATAATAGGCAAAAATACCAGGAGACAATTTATTGAAGAAGCTATAAGGATAGCAAATAAGTACATGAAAAAATGTTCAGTATCACTGACCATGAGATAAATGCAAATTGAGGCTACAATAATATGTTGCTACCCACCTATTAAAATAGCTAAAATAAAACGCTAATGATAACACCAAATTCTGATGCGTATGAGGAGTAACCAAATCTCTTATACATTGCTGTGGGAAATGTAAACTAGTGCAGCCACTCTGGAAAACAATTTGACAGTTTCTTTAAAAACTATACATGCCCTAACCATATGACCCAGAAAATCCTAGTAGAATAAAAATTTACTTTTACACTAAAGCTTCTATATTAATATTCTTGGTAGCTTTATTTGTGTCTTAGTCATTTTAGGCTACTATAACAAATTAACACACATTAAATGACTTAAACATTTATTTCTCACAGTCCTGGAGACTGGGCAATAGAGATCAAGGTTCCAGAAGATCTGTTTCCTGGTAAAGCCTACTTCCTGGTTTGTAAATAGCTTTTTGTTGTATCTTCACATGGTAAAGAGCTAAGAGAGGGAGAACAAGCTATCTGATTCCTCTAAGGGTACTAATCCTATACATGAGAGTTCCACTGTCATAATCTAATTATGTCCCAAAATTCCCACTCCAAATCTATTATTTCGAGACTTAGGTTTCAATATAATATGAGGAGGATACAAACATTCAGTCCATAACAATTCCTAATAGTGAAAAACTGGAAACAATAAAAGTATCCTACAATAAGTATATGGTTAAACAAACTGTGGTACATTCACATCAGAAACTACTATACACCAATTATCTAAAAAAAAAAGGACCCACTGGTGCACACAAGAGCTTTAATGTATCTCAAGGGCATTGTAGTAAGAGGGGAAAAAAGATAATTTCAAAAAGTTACATATTGTATAGCTTCATTCAAAGGACATTCTCAAAAGAGTTAAACTATAGAGGTGGAGAAAATTGATGGTTGTCAGTGATTAGGAAATGATAGAGGGCAGAGAAGTAAGACTATAATGGAGTAGCATCAGAGAGATCTTTGTAATCATGGAATGGTTCATATTTTTATAGTGGTGATTACCTGAATCTATGCATGTGATGAAATGACATAGAATTATACCCAAACATGATGCTAATGACAATTTCCTAGTTCGATATAGTGTTATAGTTCTGCAAGATGTAAACATACCCAGGATTTCCTGGTATTATCTTTGCAATTTTCTATGAATCTATTACTATTTCAAAATAAAATGTGAAAAATCACACATTTCACTGTTTACTATTTTACCCAGTGGATTACTTTGGAAACTGCCATGACAAATATATACACATGATATATGTATACATTGGGAGAATTTTGTTTGTTTATAGAAGAAGCCAAATAAATTATATTTGTTTTTGTGTATTTTTATATTAAACATATGATGTTGAACAACATAATGTTTTATCTGAAAATAGAAATATTGGTCTAGTACTAACAATCAAATAGTATTTGAGTCTTCTAGTTTTTTTGTACAGAATTAATCTGGGCATGTGTTGCTGTGAAAAGACCATGGAATTATTATGGGATTAGGTGCTATGCACATTCTTTATTGTCAACTTTCCATTAATTAACAAGATGTGTGACATGTGGCAAATTGCTTAACCTCTAGAAAAATTAGTTTCCTTTAAAAAAAATCGAAAATATAAAACTCATTTATTTTACTTAACATCATATCCTCCATGTACATCCTTGTCACAAATAGCAGGATTTCATTCTTTCATATGGCTGAACAGTATACTATTGTGTATGTATTTTACATTTTCTTTATCCATTTGTCCATTGTTGAACACTTAGGTTGATTCCACTTTTTGCCTATTGTAAATCATGCTGCAATAAACAGAGGGTACAAATATCTCTTTGGTATACTGACTTCAATTCCTTTTGAAGATGTGCATTACGTTAACTGAAACAGGTCAGACACAGAACACAAATATTGCATGATCTCACTCATAAGTGAATTTTTTAAAAAGGTTAATATCATAGAAGTAGATAGTAGAACAGTGGTTACTAGAGATTGGGGAGGGGAGGGAAGGGAAAAATGAGTAGAAGTTGGTCAACTGGTACAAAGTTACAATGAAATAAGAAGAAGATGTTTTGCTGCATTATTGCATAATAGAGTGACTATGCTTAACAAGTAAGGTGCTATATATTACAAAATGGCTAGAAGAGATGATTTCGAATGTTCTTGCCACAAAGAAATAATAAAAGCATGAGGTTGTAGATATACTAACTACCCCAGTTAGATCATTGTATAATATGGATATGTTTCAAAATATCAGATTATACTCAATAAATATGTACCATTATAATGTGTCAACTAAAACAAAACTGAGTAATAATAGACCTTTATACATTTTAGATTTGTTTTAAGAATTTTTTCAAATCTTTATGGATATAAGTACTACAGAAATGCCAAGAATTGCATATGTATAAGGTAGTATCATTCAAACAATTTTTACTATAATTTTAAGTAATATTTATGTCTAAGTACCATTAAATATCTGATTAATATCAATATTTGATTATTTTAAGGGAAAGCTTTATGTTAATGTATCATAACATGGAGAAATACATATTTGCTCTTTGATCAAAATAAATACTTATATATTAATAAATATCCACAAATTAAAGGTTGAGTTGTTTTCAAATAATAGTGTCAATGGTGTGGTCGCTGAACATTTTATACTGCCTTTATGCCTTTCAGTTTTAGAAACTGACACACAATCCAAAATGTAAATAAATTAATATTATGTTATCTAAGCAATGTTTCCTGGCTAGTAACTTTTCACTATGTAACTTAGTGTCTTGCAGATAAGTATTTCTTGATGCTCCTGTTCACATAGTAATAAATAAGTTTGATATAAGACATTTTTCCAATAAATATGTTGTTTACTAATAAGCCTTGTACTATATAGAGATTGGATGAAAATGTTTATAAACTTCAAATATAAATACCTTAATTTTTGAAGTCCAAGTATATCATTTTTAGTTGGGAGTCAGAGAGCTCCCTTTTCAGTTTTTCTCTAACAGTTTTTTCAATTGTCCAAAGCCTTTCTTAAGGTAAGAGGAATAGAAGAGTAAATTGTGCTATCAAAATCTAAGAATTCACAGGAATGGCAAGACCTGTCAGCCTACTACTGCAGTTACATTTTAATGCCGCTATGATGTGCGTAATGACAGCATGCTGAACAGATTGGCAAGTGTTTTCTAACTGTGAAGTGAAACACCTGCTGATCCCGATTCTGTAAAAGCTGCAGTGGTTCCCTCCGGCTTGAGCCTTAATATTCCTAGTTTGTTAACTCTATTCACATAATCTTAGTAGAGCAGAGACTAAGGGGAGGCTAGTGACTTGCATAGGAAGTAAAGTTCAAGGAAGCACTTGCTTTCACATTTCTCCAAGTGCCAAACCTCACTGTAGAACTCTGCTGTTGACAGTGTATCAACAAGTAGACATGGCAAGAAAATTCATCTTAATAAATATAAAGGAATACAAATCATCATATATGTTCCTCAACTCTTACAAAACTAAATTATAAATCAACAACAAAATTGTTTCCGGAAATCTCCATATATCTGGAAATTATTACAAACAACAAATTTCTGAAATAATCTGAGAGTAAAGAAGAAAAATTACTATGGGACCATATGAAAAATTATGAAATGTAACTAAAACAGCGCTTAGAGGGGAGTTTATGGTTCTAAGTTTCTACACCAGAAAAAGAACTCTCAAATCAATTTTTTTAGCTTCAACCTTAAACAAATGGGGAAAAAAAACACATTAAATGCAAAGCGTACAAACAAAAGAGAACAGTTTGCACAGAAATCATTAAAACTTCTTAGAGAAAATCAATGAAACAAAAATTGATTTTTGAGAAAAACAAAATGGACAAATCTTTAGTTAGAATGAACAAGGGAAAAATACAAGGAAAGACACAAGTAAATAAAACCAGCATTGAAAGTGGGGACTCATTAATGACCACTCAAAATTTGAAAGATTATTAAGAGATATTGTGAACAAAATTAGGCCAACAAATGTGACCACTTAGATGAAATAAATTCCTAAATATATATAAATTACCAACAGTGCCTCAAGAATAATACAAAGTCCATACAGATCTGCCAAATACTTAAGAGATTAGTACCAATCCTCACCAACTGGCACTCATCTCTTTTAAAAAGTGAAAAGAAAAAAAGAAGAGAAAGGAACACTTCTGAAGTCATGTTATCAGGCCAGTATTATTACCTTCATATCAAAACCAAAGGCAAAGCTGCCATAAGAAAACTAAATATGAATATCACATGTGAATAAAGATAAAAAATCTCCACCAAAATATAAACAAATTGAATCCAATAACACATAAAAATATTTTTTCTATTCTGATAAAGTACAGTTTTTCCCAGGAATTCAAGATAAGTTTAATATCTGAAAATCAATTAATATAATATACCATATTATTATAATAAAGGACAAAGCCTACATAATCATCTCAATAGTTGCAGGAAAAACATATCACAAAATCTAACACCAATTCATTATAAAAACTCTCAACAAATTAGAAATAGGAAAACAATCCCTCAGCCTGATAAAAAGCATCTATGAGAAATGTCCAGGGAACATCATATTAAAACTTTTCCCTGAAGAATTGGAAACAAGACAGTGATATCTATTTTCACCATTTCTATTTAACATTGAAACATAGGCGGTTCCAGACTATTTGCTAAACACACACACACACACACATACACACACACACACAGACACGCATAAGGACATATTGGTTGAAAGGAAAGCAGTAAAACTGTCTTTATTCACAAATGACATGATCAAATATGTAAAAAACCCTAAGGAATCCTCAGAATAACTACTAGGACTAGTCACTGGTTTTATAAAGTTTTCAGACTACAAGCTAATTTACACAAGTCATTTGCATTTCTATATATTAAAAATGATATTTCAAAAATAAATTTAAGAAAGCAATTCTAGTTACAAGACCAACAAAATGCTTAGATATTAATTTAACAAATAAATGCAAAACTTTAACTTAAAGCTACACAGGTATGCTCAGAGAAATGCAAGAATAACCAAATAAATGGAGATCTATTGAATAATCATTGATTGGAATTCAATCTTGTTAGGATGGAAATTTCTTCTCAATTTTATCTATTGATTTAACGAAATTCCTAATAATATTCCAGCAGGCTTTTGTGTGGAAATTGATGACCTCATAGAAAAATTTATGTGAAACTACAAAAAGAATCCATAGAGTAGCCAAAATGATTTTGAGAAAAAAAGAAGGAAAGGTTGAATGACTACCCAATTTCAAAACCTACCATTTAGCTATATGCATTATGTGTTTGTCTGGTCAGTAGATTATTGCACATAAAAATGCATGTAAATCAGGAAAAAATAATTGACACCCAGAAATCAACTTTCATATTTATCATAGGTCAGTTTAACAGTCATTACAAAATTAAACAAGTGAGGAAAGAAGAGTCTTAAAAAAGTGTGTAACATTTGTATATGTATACGTGAAACATATGTTAAATCATTATCCTACACCATATTAAAAAAAACTCAAATGAATTAGGAATCTAAATGTAAGAGCTAAAATTATAAAACATCTAATAAAATATAGTAAAATGTCTTCATGATCTTGGGCTAGGCAAAGGATTATTAGACACCAATTATATGACACCAAAAATATGATATAAAAATGACAAAATGGACAAATAAAGGAAAAGTTGATAATTTGGACTTTATGAAATAAAAACTTTTGCTATCCAAATGTCAACAAGTGAGAAAATGGGAAGGCTAGGCAAGGAGAAAATATTTTCAAGTCACATATAAAGGACTTTTATTCGTTATATACAAATAACCCACTAAAAGAATGCTCTCCATCATGAGAAAGCTAATAAGACAATTTGAAAATAGTTAATATATTTAAATAGACATTTCATTTGAGAGGATACATAAATGGTTAATACATATATAAGAAGGTGCTCAAAATAATTAGTCATTAGGGAATGGAAATTGAAGCCACAGTGAGATACCATTTATACATTCACTAGAATGACTATTATAAAGAAGGCAGGCCATGTCAAATGTTGGCAAGAATGTGGAGAAACAGCAATCTGACACATTGCTGGTGGGAATGTTAACATTGCACAGATACTTTGGAAAACAGTTTAGCAGTTTCCTAAAATGGTAAACATGATTTTTCCATAAAACCCAGCAATTCTACTCCTGGGAATCTGTTCAAGAAATGTAAAAATGTATATCCTCTCAAATAAGTGTATATGAATTCATGATTCATGGGAACCAAAAAGTGAAAACAGATGTCCACCAAAGTATGAATGCATTAACAAAGTGTTATATACGTTGTGAATTACTCTTTACCAAGTACTGATACATGATGCAACATGAAAATTCTTTAAAAACGTTTCTATGCAAAAGAAGCCAATCACAAAAGACTGCATACTCCATGATACCTTGCTAATGAAACGCCTGGAACTGGACTCAGGAACAAAGATTGACTACAAAAGAGCTCTTCTTTGGGTAATGGAATTGTGCTAAAACTGGATTGTGATGATGCTTGAGTAGCTCTCTACATTTGCAAAAGTTATTGAATTGTAGAATTGTAGTGAATGAATTTTATAATATATAACTTACACTGCAATAAATTTGTTAAAGAAAAAATTTCATAAAATCTAGAGAAATTTTCTGGAATGAGTTTTGCTACATATGTATGTTCATTTTGTCTTTTCTTCCTTTTCTTTTTTTTTTCTTTCTTGTGTATGATTTTTTTTAAGGTCCATTTTGTGAGGTGTCAACAAAACCTTGTGTTACTCTGCTTTGTTGGAAAAGAGGAATTTGCCCAAATAACAGCTCTACTTACACCTGTGAATGCCCAAAAGGATCTCTCAGTCAAAATGGTGAAACTGATTTCAATGAATGTTCATTAATACCATGTCAGAATGGCACTGACTGCATCAAAATATCAAATGTAAGTTTCAATCTAACACACAAGTGAGTAGTTTTCAGTTTTGTTTTTTTTTACTATTACCAAGCAATTTGAAAAGAATAAACAATCAAAGTTCTTATTAAGATAGTTTAATTTTTTATTATACTTTAAGTTCTGAGGTACATGTGCAGATCTTGCAGGACTGTAACATAGATATACACATACCAAGATGGTTTCCTGTCTCCATGCCCCCATCACCTGCATTAGGTATTTCTCCTAATGTTATTCCCCCTAATTTCTCCACCCTCTGCTATCCTTCCCCTAGCCCCTTACCCCCAACAGATCCCAATGTGTGATGTTCCCCTCCCTGTGTGCATATGATCTCAGTGTTCAACACTCACTTATGCGTGAGAACATGCGGTGTTTGGTTTTCTGTTCTTGTGTCAGTTTGCTGAGAATGATGGTTTCCAGCTTCATCCATGTCACTGCAAAGGACATGATCTCATTCTTTTTTTATGTCTATATAGTATTCCATGGTGTATATGTGCCACATTTTCTTTATCCAGTCTGTTGTTGATGGGCATTTGGGTTGGTTCCAAGTCTTTGCTATTGTAAACAGAATAAATAATCAAAGTTCTTATTAAGGTAGTTTAATTTTTAAACTCAGAAAAAAAATAAGAAATATCTACTTATTTTCATTTTTCCTTTTTATGTAAAAAAATTTGCTCTTCCATCATTATTCTCTCTTTTAAAATAATATATATTTGTACTCTCATTTTTACTTATTGCTTTATTTTTTTTATCTTTTAGTTATTTGATATTGTTTAACTTTTCCACTTAACATTTAAATAAATAAGAGTAGGAAATAATTTGTTAGCTGTTTTGATGAATTACTATCTTTTCATTTTAGATTCATATTTGTTATTAACTCTTTAAAGAACTTTAAGAGTTTATTTTTCCAACCTCCTAAACATTTTGTTACTTACACACTGAAATGTTTTCCCTGGAGAACTGTTCATTTTATTTAAAAAGTTGCTGAACTTTTGTTGAGAAGAATTAATTAAATTATATAGAATACAATATACGATAAAAGCTTATAGAATAATATTTTTTACTCTGCCTGAAATTTCTTCTACAATTTCTTCTACAATTCTAGAATGGTAACAAATTCAAAGATTTGTTACCAATGTACAATACGTTAGATCCTAATATGGGGGTATACAAGGGCAAAGAGCAATAATACATATTTCATCTAAAAATTAGAAAACTATTATTGTAGTAGGCAGACTATGCCCCTCATCCTCCACCAAAAAATAAAATAAAAATAAAATAAATTAATATGTCCATGACTTAATCCTGAGAATATGTGCCTATGTTATGTTACCTAGCAGGAGGAAATTAAGATTGCAAATGAAATAAAGGCTGCTAATCAGTTGATGTTATCCTTGATTATTTGGGTGAATACAGTGTAATCACAAGAGTTCTTTAAAAAGGAAAAGAGAGATGGAAGGATCAGAGTTAAAGGGGGATTTGATGATGCTATGAGGCTGGTTTTAAAGATGGAGGAAGGGGCCATAAATGAAAAAAATGAATGCAGCCTCTAGAAGAATAGAGCCTACAGAAGGGACACAGCAGACATCTTGGTTTTAGCCTTCTGAAATTTTTCAGACTTATGACCTCAGGAACTCTAAGATAATGAATTTTGGTTCCTGTAAGCTACTAAGTTTGCAATAATTTGCTATATAAATAAAAAAGTTGTTATATAAAGAGAAAACTATACAATAATCTATCAAGAACTATTAATATTATCATTTAAAATATTTTGGATTTAAACTTGACAATAATGAACAATTAAACACATTCTATAACTGTACTAGTTAAATGAATCTTAATATAAGAAGCAACCTTTAATGGATATGTGCTTAACTGTTAATGCGTAGAAGTACTTTAATTCTATTTTGCTCATTTCTCTTTTATTATTATATTTGGAAGAATGATTTTGTAGATACATGAGTTAGAAGGTGGTACATTTTATCATTTGTACCACTACTATGTATAACCTTGGCCAAGCTATATATTTCTTTCAACATGAGTTTTGTGTTAAATTAAATAAATTTGATTGGATTCCATGAGTAAAAAAAAACAAAATTATCAATTTTAAGTATATTTAAGTATTAAGTGATTCACCTTGGAATCACTTAATAAATCTTGTTCAGATAAATATGATAATGAAAATCATGATAATGATAACAATGGTGATGGTAATGATAATAAAGAAAAAAGAGAGGAAAAAAGGAGGACAAAAAGAGAAATATGATGACTAAACTGTATTTCAAATGCAGGTGAAATTAGTTTGCCCATCAAATTTAATTTCGTTTTGTTTTCAGCTGCCCATAGATGCGTGGACTTATTTCATGTTCCAATGGTCTGTTTTCTATGCATAAGCACCTGGAAATTGGCAGCTTAAAATAATTATTTTCTTATTATCTCTTATGGTTCTGTGAGCTGACTTGTCTCAGCTAGGATACTGTTTAGAGTCCCTCTGAGGTTGCTATCAGAAAGTGTCTAGAGTTGGACTTCATCTTAATGTTGCCTGTTAGCTGGGCCCTCAACTGGTCCTATCTGCTACAATCCTGAACATGATTTCTCCATGTGGCCTGCGCTTCCTGCGAGCATAGTGTCTGGCTTCAGAGAGCAAGCAGCCTAAGAAAATTAGGTAGAATCTTTATGGGCTTTTGAAGCATCATTGTCTCTTTGGTCACAATCTTGCTTACATTCAAGAGGAAGGGAATGGAGTCCCTAATTCTTAATGGAGGAGCTTCGACTTCACATAGCAGGAAGAGTGTGTGTGATGGAGGCGGTGTTGTGACATTCTGGAAAATAGAATCTGCCAAAGTGCTGACAGAGAATTTCTACTCCAAGTTCATGAAAATAATTTTCACCCCTCTCTAAGTAAGAACCCGTTCACTGCCTTTGAAATATCCAAAGTCCTTTGTAAAAATATTTTTTTAATCTTTTCTAGGATGTTATGTGCAACTGTTCACCAATATTTACAGACATGCTTTGTAAGAGCATTCAAAGATCGTATGAGTCATTCCCTCTGAAGAATACCACTATATGTAAGAAATGTGAGAAAGAGTACCATTGCAGGTATAATTAATTTTCTGTTTATTTTTAATACAAGATACATAGATTTTTAAATCATGTGAATAAAAATATAATGATGTTCTGGTTTTAACCTTGACATTTACTTAATGATATGTAATATTCTATTTTAAGTTAAAGTAGATTTTTTTGCATGTTTTGGGTTAACTGTTGTATTAATATTTAATATCAAATATTAAAATAGATATTTGAGAAATTCACAAATGTAATTTGGGTATACAGTTACAAAATGAATATTTTGTTTCATAATGGAGGTTTTAATATAATCAAATAATATTTAAGATCTAGAAAGAAAAGAGAGACATATGTCTCCTTAGTATTATTTCTATTATACACATATAATGTTGAAATATTTTAAAAGAATAGCATAACTATTTCTTCCTGTAATTCACAGACCTCAGCAGATAGATATTAGTTAGGGTCTTTAGGCAGACTTTTAGAAAATCATTCTTTTTTTAAGTAATAATTTCCCACAAATTACTCACTTATAAATGGCAGAACTGACCCAAATATCTGTGCATATAATTTAGCCAATTTTAAATAGCTTTATAGACATTTTCTCACACCATTAAGAAATACAATTTGTACTCTTCACACTTGCTTGACTTTTATCTGGCTGGTTAACGTAAATTCTATTGGGCATTATTGAAAAGCAGTAAGTAGCCTCAAAATTTTAGAATATCCATAAAAGCAGAAAATTAAAATGTGGGGTACAGAATAGCCTTGAAACACACTGAAAAGAAACTTAGAATATGTGTCCACATCACACTGTATGATAATCTGTTTCAAAGGAGTTCAAATTTAAGGTTTTTTTTTTAAGTTAACCTTTTGAAATGTGACTTTTTCAAAAGAATTGAATAGAAACCTCATCATTATATCAATATATTGAAATCTCTAACTCATTTAAATTTTTGCATGCCTTCAATCATGTATTAATTCTTCGATAAGCCTAAATGCTATCCCTTTAAAAATATTTACTTTTTAATTTACAATTGTATTTCTATGCCTTAATGTGCTAGTATATTTGTGAATGTACTTAGAAAAGTGATCAACTTAAAAAAATACATAAATAACCTCCTCAAACTTACCACTGATTAAAAGAAAATGCTAACTCTGACTCAGGTGATATAAGGAAGATATAATCAGTATTAATTAAGTACGAAGTTGAAACAATGACAGGAAATTAATCTTAAAATCTATTTTTCTGTTCTCATAGGAGACAGGGAATATCAATGAATATTATAATAAAAATAAAAATGGCTTAAATGCTTTTATGTTAAGGATTTGTCTGTGTGTTACTTATAGAGCATGTTTTCCTGTATCAATGACTCTAACGCTTTGAAATTAGAACTTCTTGAAGAGCTAGTTAAAATACAAATAATTGTTCGTTTTCTCTAGTGTTTTTAATTCAATAGTTCTGTGGTGAGGATTGCAAATGTACATTTCTAACCAAGTCATAAGGGATATTGATGCTCCTGATCTGGATACAGCACACTTGGAGAACTTAGTCAAGATGAGCTTGGGCTTAACAGCATCAATGCAGGAATTGTCTTATACTTCCACCTAGTTTAACTACTCTTTTATACTGAAGTTTTATTCTTCTGAATTTTGGATAAAAACGTATTAAGGTGAAAAGGAGTCAAATGTGGAAAGGAGAAGAATAGAGTGATTATGATTATATAAGTTTCCCTGCCTGAACTTATGGTATAGATCTAAATTTCTATGGGTAGATGAGAGAGAAACCAAAGTAAAATTATCTTCTTGAGAAAGACAGTGAAACACTGGTTATGGGAATTTTTACTTGATACCCAGTAACCTAAATCGATACAGTTAGAAAGATATATTTTCTCTTGTAGATACAAATCAGCAAATTCCTTACCACCTAAAAGACTGAAAGCTTTAGGTGTCTATGGGAAGTTGGCATGAAAATGTTATTATTATGAGCAGTAAGATTTGAAAAGTATTCAAAGTGGCAATGCTGGGAGCAGGTAGGACACGAGTGGAGTCTGATAGGAAAGGAAAAGGAATAATTGACATCTTAGAAGTATCTGACAGGTAGAATACAACTTTGGTGACTCTTAAATTAATTAAGAATGGTTTGTTTTTGTGAATTCTTTGGATAATAATTTGAAAATAAAATGGAGTTTGTGAGCTGCAGTAATTGCTAAAAATGAAACATATATATATATATGTGTGTGTGGGTGTGGGTGTGTGTATAAGAGAGAGAGAGAGAGAGAGATGGAGTCTCACTCTGTCACCTAGACTAAAGTGCAATGGCACGATCTTGGCTCACTGCCATGGCAGATTTTCGCTCGCTGCAACCTCTGCCCCCAGGTTCAAGCGATTCTCCTGCCTCAGCCTCCTAAGTAGCTTGGACTACAGGTGCATTCCACTGTGCCTGGCTAATTTTTATATTTTTAGTAGAGACGGGGTTTCACCATGTTGGCCAGGCTGGTATTGAACTCCTGACCTTGTGAGCCACCTGCCTCGGCCTCCCAAAGTGCTGGGATTACAAGTGTGAGTCACCATGCCAAGCCACAAATATTTTAAAAAGGATACCTTACCAGTATTTGGGTGGTGGTTTAGCCATTCAAATACTAGGAATTCCTAGAGAATTTCTCTCACCCCTCTAACATTACTGCTCTCCAGCTATAAAAGTAAAAGAAATTTTCACCCCTACTTCCCTGTTTGGCCCTAGAAGATAAATTTGTTTCAAGGTGTATTTGACACTTTGCATGTTGATACTTTAACCATTTGTAAGAAAGTCTGCACTTAACACTGAATCTCCTACTAGTGGTTTTAAAGGGAAATAAAACAGTCACACTCTACAGTGACACTAAGAAACTGTATTGCAGCATGTAATTGTGCAACTGGAGATCATCTTGCAACCATGAAGTCCAGCAAGGAGACAAAACCAAAACAGATAGAGAGCTGAAAGGATTAAAAAGAGAGCAGAGAGCCAGAACAATGATCAAATTCTCTATGAAGAAGGAACGATCTGTAGTTAGCTTAACAATATGAGCTAATAATTCCTTGCATTGGTTTAGTCTGAGTTGGGATTATGTTATTTACATCTGAAAACTTTCCGAGTAGATATACTGAAGCTCTTTACAAACCACCAAGTTAGAATGCTCACGTATTTTAAATGGTTAATCTTTTGCCATACTAGTAGTTTTATTGCTCAGTCGATTATTACCTACTAGAAGAAAATCAAATATTTGTAAGATTGCTGACTATTTCATAAAAATGATTTTGATTTATCATAAAAGTCTTTTCCACTGTAAGATACTTAAGAAGAATGTGTTTTATCCATTCTGTATTTCTAAATTATTTTACTATGCTACTTATAGAATATTTTCTAACTTATTTAATTCACTATATAATTTGTTTATAATAATATTTTGGATCTTACTGATTGAAATGGAAAGTTTTGACGGGCCATACATGAAATGACTATTTATTAATTTAATAAATATTTATTGAGTACTTACTTTTTAAAACTCTTCTGCAGCCATAAATAGGGCAAAAAAAAAAATTAAAAAGATAAAAAGCTCTTTTCATAATAAAGTTACATTCTAGTCCACAGATACTGCTTTAAATGATTACTCTGACTCAACTTTATTGAATAGAGTGTTGGTGTATGCTCCCAAGGAAAGGGAGACCAGCTAGAAAGCTACTATGACTATGTAGCCTAGAGTTGGTGGTGACTGACACTGCCATCAAGATGACTTGTAATTAGAGTAATTAAGGATCAGATCCAGAATACAGTTCTAAGAATAATTCAATCTTTTTGCTGAAGGATTAGATGGGAGGTAACAGAAATAAGTCAAGGGTAACTCTAAGGTTGTTTGCTCAATTGAAAGGTTGGAAAATAAACCTAAACAGGTTTCTAATACCATTTCCAAAATGGAAAAATCTGTAGAAAGAAAGGCATCATTGGCAGGAGTGGAAAACAAGATGTCAGTTTTGAACATGTTGGACAAGACATCTAATAGAGCCAAATAGAGATATTGAGGTAGGTATTCAAGTATGTTTCTATTTTCGAGGAATTAACAGTTCTAAATATATAAATCTGGAAGCCAGTGCCACAGACATGACATTTAAAACCAGGAAACTTGCTGTGCAGAAACCTTTTAGTTTAATCACACTCCATTTTTCTCTATTTTTGTTTCTGTTGCATTTCCTTTTGAGAACTTAGTCATTAATTATTTTCCTAGGCCAACATCTAGAAGGGTTTCTTCTAGGATTTTTAGAATGACAGGTCTTACATTTAAGTTTTGAATCTAACTTGAGTTAATTTTTGAATGTGGTAAGAGATAGGGGTATAGTTTTATTCTTCTGCATATAATTCTTTGTTTTTCCCAGCACCATTTATTGAATAGGATGTTCTTTCCACCGTGTATATTTTTGTTGACTTTGTCAAAGATCAATTTGTTGTAGGTATGTGGCTTTATTTCTGGGTTCTCTATTCTGTTCCATTGATCCATGTGCCTATTTTTATACCAATACCATGCTGTTTTGGTTATTATAACCTTGTAGTATAATTTTAAGTCAACAGAGCAAACAGACAACCTAAACAATAGGAGAAAACATTTGCAAGCAATACATCCATCAGAAGGCTAGTATCCAGAATCTACAAGAAATTCAACACTTTAGCAAGAAAAAAATGAAATAACCCCATTAAAAAGCCAGCAAAAGGCATGAACACATATTTTTATTTTATTTTACTTTTTTATATTACTTTAAGTTCTGGGGTACATATGCAGATCTTGCAGGATTGTTACATAGGTACACACATGCCATGGTGATTTGCTGCCTCCATTCCCCCATCACCTGCATCAGGCATTTCTCTCAATGTTATCCCTCCCTAACCTTCCCACCCTCTGCTATACCTCCCCTAGCCCTGATAAGTCTGTGCCACATAAAAGTTTCTCTGGATTGCTTCTACAAATGATATTCTTGCTTTTTAGCCTAGACCTCAGCAATAATATTACAACACTGCATTCAGATAGATTTTTTTAAAGTCAAACATCTATAGTGTTGTACCTTTATTTAAAATTTTTTGAATAGTTCCCTGAGTCAGTAGCAGAAGTGCTTTTCAACAAGGCTAATACCCTTTATAATCATATGCAGATTGCCTCTCATAGCTAAAATGTTAGCACTTCACTTTTTGATCCCAAATAGTGTTTTCCATATATACAGATTTTGCAACTTTCAATAACTCAAACTTGAAATACTATTCTTTCTTTTTTACTTATTTATTGATTTTTTTATTATACTTCAAGTTCTGGGGTCCATGTGCAGAACTTACAGGATTGCTGCATAGGTACACATATGCTATTGGTGTTTTGCTGCCTGCATTCCCCCCCTCACCTACATCAGGCATTTCTCCCAATGTTATCCCTCCCTAAACTCCCTACCCCCTGCTATCCCTCCCCTAGCCCCCCACCCACAACAGACTCCAGTGTGTGATGTTCCCCTCCCTGTGTCCATGTGTTCTCATTGTTCAGCACCCACCTATGAGTGGGAACGTGTGGTATTTGCTTTTCTGTTCTTGTGTCAGTTTGCTGAGAATGATGGTTTCCAGCTTCCTCCATGTCCCTGCAAAGAACATGAACTCATCCTTTTTTATGGCTGCATAGTATTCCATGGTGTATATGTGCCACATTTTCTTTATCCAGTCTATCATTGATGGGCTTTTGGGTTGGTTCCAAGTCTTTCCTCTTGTAAACAGTGCCACAATGAATATACGTGTGCATGTATCTTTTTAATAGAACAATTTAGAATTGTTGGATATATACTCAGTAGTGGGATTGCTGGGTCAAATGGAATTGCTATTTCTAGCTCCTTGAGGAATTGCCACACTGTCTCCCACAACAGCTAGGCAATACCATTCAGGACACAGGCATAGCCAAGGACTTCATAACTAAAACACCAAAAGCAATGGCAACAAAAGCCAAAATAGACAAATGAGATCTAATTAAACTTAAGAGCTTCTGCACAGCAGAAGAAACGATCATTAGAGTGAACCAGAAACCAACAGAATGGGAAAACATTTTCGCAATCTACCCATCTGACAAAGGGCTTATATCCAGAATCTACAAAGAACTTAAACAAATATACAAGAAAAAAAAAACAAGCAACCCCATCAAAAAGTGGGCAAAAGATATGAACCGACACTTTTCAAAAGAAGACATTTATGAGGCCAACAAACATGAAAAAATACTCATCATCACTGGTCATTAGAGAAATGCAAATCAAAACCACATTGAGATACCATCTCATGCCAGTTTTGATCATTAAAAGATCTGGAGACAACAGATGCTGGAGAGGATATGGAGAAATAGGAATGCTTTTACAATGTTAGTAGGAGTGTAAATTAGAACAAATATTTTTTTAAAAGAAGATATAGAAACAGTCAACAAACATAGGAAAAAATGCTCAACATCTTTAATAATCAGAGAAATACAAATTAAAACCACAGTGAGATGCCATTTTATACCAGTCAGAATGGTTATTACTAAAATGTCAAAAACAACAGATGTTGGCAAAGATGCAGAGAGAAGTGTATGCTTACACACTGTAGGTATAAAAATAAATTAGTACAACTCTATGGAAAACAGTATGAAGATTTCTCAAAGAACTACAAATATGACTAACATTTGATCTAGCAATCGCATTACTGGGTATCTACCCCCCAAAAAAGATACCATTATATCAAAACAACACCTGCGTTCATATGTTTATCACAGTACCATTTACAAAAACAAAATCATGGAATCAGCCTAAGTGTCCATTAATGGATGACTAGATTAAAAATATGACAAACACACACACACACACACACACACACACACACACACACCATGAAATACAACTTAGCCACCTAAAAGAATAAAATCTTGTCTTTTCAGTAACATGGATGGAACTGGAGGTTATTATCATAAATGAAATGACTCAGAAACAGAAAGTAAAAAGCCTCATCTTGTCAGTTATAAGTGGGAATTAGACAATGGGTACACACTGATGTACAGGGTAGAATAATAGATATTGGAGACTCTAAAATGTGGGATGGTGGGAGAGGGTATAAGGAAGAAATATGACCTATTGAGTAAAATATTTATTATTCTGGTTATGGATACACTAAAAGTCTATACTTCACTACTATGCAATATATCCATGCTAAAATAACAAACAAAAACTGCACTTGTAGTCTCTAAATGTTAAATAAATAAATAGAGGTTGGCTTAGAAAAAATACAAAATAAAACCAGGAAACTCAATGAAATTAGCTCACATTGAGCCTAGATAGGAAAATGAGAATGTTTTAGACTGAGACTTTGGACACTCATATTTAAGGGAGTTAAGGGATTTGAATATGAGATTAAAAAGGACTCGGTGAGTTAAGATGAGAAAAATACAGACAATTATCAGAGAAGCTACAAAAGAAAAATATTAAGACAATTCTAAGACTGTCTCAAAATATGTAACTAGATCTAATTAGAGAAAAATTAGAACTGATCTTCCTAATTGGCAACTGGAGATAATAGTTTTCTCAAAAAGAATTTTTTGACAAAATAGTGGGAAAATTTGATTAGAACTGGTCTATGAGTGAATGAGACAAAATAAATGGGCTTTTGCTTAAAGGGGAGCAACAACACAGAGTAATGAACTGGTAACTAAGGAAAGTTCAAAATAATTTACTTTTAAATAGTGGTAGAGATGGGTTGGGATATAGGGCACAAGCAGAGGAGTTTGCCTAGACAGGATAGCAGAAGTTACAGGAATTGTAGTGGGAAGAAAAATAGAATAGGTTGCTTTGAATGTGTGATTGTTGAATCATTTGGAAAGTGTCTTCTGATAGCTGTTATTACTCAAGTGAAATAAGCATCAATGTCCAATGAAATAGCAACCCAAATGAGTATGAGGAAAATAGAATATCACTGATATGCTATAACATCTCCTTGAAGTTAGTGAACATGAATTTAAAGTTCAATCTACAATATGTGTCAATCTCAAACCAAATGTAGTTTACTCCTATGCCCGTAAGAAATAGCTAGGGTGTTGAATTAAAGTAGTGTTGGGGATTTAATGTTCAAGGTAATGACTATGGCTAAAATGTTGCAGTGTATTCTTGAAATTTGCTGAGAGAATAGATCTTACCTCCTCTCCCCTCACACATACAAATGGTAACTGTGCAAAGTGGCAGATACGTTAACTAAGTTAATTATGATAATTATTGAACAATATGTAACAACTCATTATCACATTTTACACTTTAAATTTATACAACTTAACAAAGTAAGGTTGAGATTACATTAGAGAAAGATAAAACAAGGCAGATGTTAAATGTTAAAGAATTAGAGGGAATGCTCAGGAAGGTTAGCTGTGATTACAGTGAGGAAGAGATATAGGCATGGTTTGATGGCATCATCTTCAAATACATAAGGCTTTTAAGGAGGAGGATAAGACATGATTTGGAAGCCACAATGAAGAAAAGATGAAGAAAATTATACAACATGTAGATATCGAGCTGTGAGAGAAGAGGGAGAGAGGATAGCCACCATTCGATAGTTTACCTTCAAAGGAAAATGATTTCCAAGAAAAATATGAAAGACATATACAATACTGCTTGACAGAAAGATCCACACAGTGAGAGATGACTTGGAAACCACTGGCTTCCTGAGGTATCTGAAATAATGATTATAAGGGATTAATTGTAATGGCCTCAAAGGTAGCTCATAGTGGTGTGACTGTGAGTGTTGGCATGAAGTTAGTAGTGCTGGGTTTTGTCAGGAGCTCACAGAACTCAATAGACATTTGGAAATTCCTCCAAAGGCAATGATAAAGCTACAGGACTCTGTGCTCCACTTCCCTTACACAGGTGGCGGTGTCCACGGCAGTGCAGGACACAGCTCCAGTGAAGCTTCGTAGGGTCCCTGATCACCTCCTGGATGGAGGTTCACGGGTAGTGAAGGGAAAGTCATTGTGACCTGATATATAGGGTCTGAGCTCTCCACTGTGCCTTCCACTTATGTAGAGTAGAAAGTGTTTATTCACTAAAATTACTCACTGGCTTTGAAGACTATCATTAACTACATTAGTAATATTGCCATTTTGCACACACACATACATACACATACACATCTAATATTTACTGAATGCAATGCCTCCAATATTCTCAACATATCAGGATGATCAAATTCTCACTATTTAGATTAAAATGAGGAAATGAATCAAAAAATAAAGTTTTGTTAAACCAGCTGGTGTCTTTCTCATATAAAAATATTTCAGGTCTGAAAATCAACTATTTAACCAAGCTAATTGGGAGAAAATTTTGTTAAATATGCCATTGACTAGATATTAGAAAAATTATTAAATACTATATCTTTAAAAATCGGAAATGTTGTGATATAGAGAATTTTGCTTTCTAAGCTTTTTGTTTTCTCCACCTAAATTCTGAGATATTTCAAGGGATAATGATATTCTCTTTTATATTCTCAGCTTATTGTGGTTTTTTTGTTTTGCTGTTTTCTATCCACTGAATTTAGATTATAATAGCTTACACTACTGAAATTTCAAATTGATTTATTAACATAACTTCTCCCACCCCCACCCCCAAGTCAGCTTCAGCATTTATTTTATCTGGCTTTTGATAAGTTTCACCATGTCAGCCATGGGTAGAATTAAGGTTTTCAGTTTATGTCACAAATATAGCTAATTAAGTATGCACTGTGACTTTGAAATAGAACACTGCATTTGTAGAAATGCAAGTCAACATATTTCAACATATAATAAAATTATATTTTCATATTAATTTTGAAAAATGATTGTTAAAATAGCAATCACATATTTGCATTAGGAATTTATTAATTAATGGAATGCTTCCACTTAGTCACTCAATAATTTTCCATAGGAAATCTTAATCTTTTGGAGTTAATTATCTCAAAAGCTAGGCTGCTATATTTTTATTTGCTTGAAATCAATAGTCACATTTATAAGCCTAACTTTTGAATCAATCATTATGAAATTTAATATAGGAAAAAGTTTGTTAAATTTTAAATATAGTTACTTTTTAACTTCAGATTCTGGTCATAAACTATGTAACTATTTAAAATATCTGGAAAAATTGTTGCCATTTTCTCATCAATAATAGCTTTTGCTACTATTAATATGACTTTACATTGTGGGGTACTGTTTTAGGTGACAGGAAGTATCCTATAATCTGGCCTCCTAAGTGCCTCATTTAAGAACATATGTTCTCATCAGTATAAACTTATTTCTTTCCTTGGATGTATTAATTTCCATATAAATAATAAATAAGTTAGTACAGACATATGCACATAAACTTTGAATTAACATCATGAAATCTTAAAGTCTTCCTGTCATTCCTGATTGATAGAAACTTAGCCCCATAATGCTCTGCACAACCTCCACTATTTCCTCATATCCAGTATTCTTCCACTGTGCCCTCTGTATCTTTTTGTCCACAGAATATTTTCCAAGTATCCGCAATGTACTTTCTTTTTCTTTAATTTTTTATTTTGATTTTATATTTTTTAGAGACAGGGTGTCGCATGCTCACCCAGGGTGGCGTGTAGTGTTGCGAACCCAGCTCGTGTCAGTCTCAAACTCCTGAGCCCAAGCGATCCTCCCACCTCAGCCTCCTGAGTAACTGAGTACCTGAGACTTTTCACCAGGCTAGTTTTCTGAGTAAAGAAATGTAGACATGGGGTCTTACTATGTTGCCCAGGCTGGTCTGCAACTCCTGGAGTCAAGCAATCCTCTTGCCTCAGCCTCCCAAAGTGCTGGGATTACAGATGTAAGCCGCCATGCCCAGCCCACAATATTTTTTCTACACTGTCCTTTCTTTTTCTCCCTGAAACCTGAGGACAGTTTTACCTGTAGCCTTCTTAGCTGGTCACTATTTATTCTTCTGTACTATGTATGGTACACATACATACTATTGTGTACCATAGGCAATGAAGTGAAGGGTATAGATGGGGTTGTCCTCGTTCCCATATTCAGGCCATTTGTTTCTTGCTACTGAAAACTCTAGCCAGCAGCTGTATCTTCTCTCTCTCCCCATCCCCGTCACCCTGGCTCCTTTACTAGTACCTTTTCTCTCAGTTCCTGTTCATTCTTTACTAAATGTTTTAGCACCTAGCTTGTTGACCTTTTCTTTATCACCACCGTAATCATATTTTTTGATAACTGTGGTATCCTCCTTGGAAATCCACTCACTTTTGTTGTTTAAATCTTTTGATAATTCTTTTACTAATTTACCTTTCTCCTTCACCTTGGTCCATCTCCCATGGTCTTATTCTATAAGTTTTTATACCTGTAGTTGTACACTCTGCAATACCTTCAATTTAAATTCCTTCACTCTCTGATCCCCACTTGCTGTATTTCAAGTTCAAACACTCATATGCTCTAATGACAAAATTTCATAAAATTTTTATAAAGCAACAGGCACCTCCAATTATATGACTGCATGACATTCCTGTGTCCATTACCCATTGCAGGTCCCCATTTTCTTAAAAAAATATATACTTACACATCCAGCTTCAAATTCCTTAACTCTCTATGTTCTATTGACCTGAAAACACGAAACCTGTTTAATTCACATCCTGCCGTGAAACTCTCATCATTACGTATATTTCTAATATAGCAGCTCAAACTCCAAATTCATAATTGATTTTTGAGCCCTGGACAAACCTGCTTTGCTTCCAGTATTCTTTTACATTACTCTTTAATTTCATCTTTTCTCTCTTTCAACATGTCTTGTCCATCAACAAATCCTTTAAATGCTCAGATAACTGCATATCATGGCTATAAACACATTTATAATTATGAAGGTTAACACCCTTGTTCAAGCCAAATTCTCATCTGAAACATTTCAAGAGCCTCTCTCTTGATCTCATTCTTTTGAATCTTGATTCAGGTACATGTCAAATAATGAATGACTATCTCATTAAAAAAAAAAAAAGCTAATGTTTTGATGGAGGTTTGAATCATATGAGAGAATGTGCAGCTGTCTATGGGAAGAGTCTTCATAGCAGAAGAAGTATCCATTGCAAAATCCCTGGCCTATTCAGGCCATACTCATGAGTCCAGACAAACTGGTCTAAAGAAAGCAGGGGAAGTAGCTAAAATGAAGATGGAAGAGAAACCAGAATATGGGAACTTTTAGATCATGAATGCCTTTTTAAAGTCTTTCATTTTTAAGTACAATGGGAAGTATTGCAGTGTTGCTGACAAATAAGTTACATTATTTGGCTTATATTTTTAAATCTTAATGTGGCTGTTGTTTTGAAAGGAAACTGAACAGAGTAGTATAGTAAATTAGGTAGGACAGTGACTTAGATTAGAATTAGAGGGCTTGGAAAGAAGTGGTTTGATTATGGGTATATATTTAAGACAGAGTCAATACAATGTTTCTTTAGACTGGATTGAATGACAGAGAAAAAGAACAAATACAGTGACCATAGTTTTTGACATGAGCAATAAGAAAACAGATTGTCATTATTTTACAGGGCGTAAGTTACAGACAAGGCAAATGTAAAATAGTTTCCTTGCTTTTTTTTATATAATATATAATATATATATTATATAATATATAAATGTAAAATAGTTTCCTTGCTTTTTCTTTTATATAATATATAATATATATATATTATATAATATATATATTATTTTTATGTATTATATATATTATTTTTATATATTATATGTATTTTATATATAATTGCACTTCAGGTTCTGGGGTACATGTGCAGAACATGCAGGATTGTTGCATAGGTACACATGGCAATGTGGTTTGCTGCCTCCATCCCCCGATCACCTCCATCTGGCATTTCTCCCCATGTTAGCCCTCCCCAACCTCCC